>JANHFF010000577.1:0-106028 GCA_024542945.1 allo-octoploid hybrid of Carassius auratus x Cyprinus carpio
GCACTGCAAAGGAAACTCACAGAGTTTATTAGTAGACACATAACCACCAGCAAATTACACATAAGTATATACAGAAAGGGTTATTTTTATACTCCCACCCTCCTGCGCTGGAGCCCCGCTCAAGGGGCGCCTCCTTTTAGTCCGGACCATCAGTAAGGTGGTTGCTATGAACATAGAACCAGCCAAAAACCTTATAGGTCCAGCATAAGAGACTGTTATGCGTTAGAGGTTTCCACCTTACCTCGATGAGGTGGAGAGCTGGTGGTTACAGGGAAATTAGGAAGGGGAGGATAAAAGCAGAAGTTAAAAATCCCTAAAGGAAACGAGTAGATACCTCAGTATCACTCTGACTCAGACGAGAACGCTGCCTCGTCTGGATCACATCCTTAGGTTCTACTTACCCCCTTGTGACCCACAATTCCTCTTACCCCTGCCCGCAGGTGGGGGAGGAGCGCGAGTCGCGACACTAGCCTTCTGTGCCCGTCTTTGATCCTCAGATCGAGACAGGCCAGGACCCCTATGTTGTTCGGGCTCAGACCTGGACCTTCGTGGAACGAAGGATCTGAAAGCAGCGGAGTGCGCCTTCGTCTCCCCGAACTTCTCGATCACCGTCTCAACGGAAATACCGAAAAGTTCAGAAGGCGAAACCTGAGCATCGAGAAGAAAGCCTTATCTTTCTTCCCCACGTCTGCCAGGTTCATCCACAGATGTCTCTCCGCCACCACCATGGCCACCATAGTCCTGCGCTTGGCAGAGGCGGCCTGCTTGGTAGCCTGGAGAGAGGCCTGTGGTGCGGCGCAGCTCGGCTACCTGATCAGGAAAAAGGCCTTCGCCTCTATCCAGGTCTCTTAGCAGATCAGTCTGATATGCTTGAAGCATTTATTTTGTAATAAAGCCACAGCCTGACCTGCTGCTGCGTATGCCTTGCCATTTAAGCAAGATGCATTGCTTGAAGGGGCTTAGATGGCAAGGAGGGAGATTAAGAGAGGATGTCTCCCCCGCAGAATGAAAGCTCTTTCTGCAGGGGGCATCCTCTCATAGCCGTTTTCGCGCATCACCTCGATGTCGGCAAAACTCTTATGCCGTAACCGATGGATGCGAGAAGAAAACGACCTCTTTCATTTCCTTTCGATCTCTGTATGGAGATCAGGCAGAAATGGAAGGCTCACCTGAGCTGGAGGGCTATGGTCGGAAAGATAACGCTCATCGAGGCGCAATCCATAAACTCCAACAGCTCTACATACGCAGGGCAGGAGAATTGAGAAGGCTCAGCCTCAGTTTCTTCACCATCCTCAAATATCTCCTGCTTTTCCTGGGTAAAAACCCAGCAGAGCACTAACCTCAGTATCAGAAAGTGTTAAAGATATAACATCATCCTCCCGAGGCTCTCTCTCGTCCGCCGCCATTATGAGCGCGAAAGTGAAAGTCCCTCTTTAAACCATTCAGACAGATCCACCTGAAATTCTCACGAGCTCATTCTCCTCCGTGCCTCAGCAGCGGCGGGTGCTGAACCGCGGGAAGCAGATGGCTGCCTTTTTTTCCTCGGAAAGAGAGACGAACGAGAGCGGAGCTTTTTTCTTGAAAAAAGGCTTGCAATGCACGCAGACTGCCTCCTCAAAGACATCGCGTGCGTGCTCTTTACCCAAACAAATCACGTAAAGATCGTGTGTGTCATCGGGTGTCAAATAACGCCGACACGGATGCACACATCGTCTAAACGCTTGCTAGTAGTCGCCATGATAGACAGAGAAAGAGCGCTCTTACCGGTTCTTTCAGATGCACGCTTCAAACAAAACGGTCAGTTTTGAAGACGAAGAAGAGAATGACGTGTTTTCCCGGTGCCTGTTTTATAGTCGCACGTCAGAGTGACGTCAGAGGCTGTCGCCGGCCAACTCGTTGGTGTTTTTTCATTGTATGCTTCAGACACGGGTCACGACGAGGTGTTCCCCCATAGCGACCCCTAGAGGATGCTTGAAAGGGAACAACAAACTAGAGATCCGGTCCAAGACTAATAAAACCTTTAAATAGTATAATAGTTTTCGAACCAACATAACTAGCTAATAATTTCACTAATGTTAGTGTGGTGGATCAATGTATGTGGGAGAAGGGGAGAGATAACATATATTCTGTGTGTGTGTGTGTGTGTGTGTGTGTGTGTACAGCAGTAAACTGAATACAATGTTAAATATCTCCTTGCTTCAGATGATGAGAGAGATGAGAACTACTGGTCAGACTTGTGGACTGAAAGTCAGGCTAGAGAGTTTAAAACAGGCACTAAATGTGTATTGAAAAATCCCAGCAGATAAAACCTGTGCTCCAGAGACCATATTCATATAACATCTAAGGATAAATGTAGCTCTTATCTGGCTGAGTGAGTTAGATGATTAACACTAAACAGTAGAAATCAGTCCTGTCTCCTCTGCTGTAAATGTCATTGGCTGTTAAAGTCTGGTGTTGCTTATAATAAATGTTGATAAAACATAAGCAGAGGCTGGGAGGGAAAATCACAGTATACTCACTACAAAATACTAGACTACACCACTGCAATTAACAAGACTGCAAAATAAGAAACTCACAAAACTTGCGAAACAGCAGCTATGGACTTGTTTCCGCACACATAACGCCCACACTTTCTGCAGAATACAGATTTCATTTCCCCACAGAACTGAAACAAAAACTTCCTCTTCTACTTTTTATTTTAATCCAGCCTTTCTGCTAAAAGAACTAAAATGACCTTTCAGATTTATTTAATTATAAAAATCTTTATAATCCAAGGGTGTATAGAATTTAGTAGGAAGCTAGGGACATGTCCCTGCCAAAATCCAGTGATTACTAAATTGTCCCTAGCAATTTAGTTTTAAATTCATTTTAAATCAATGTTTAAATCATTTTCAAAGTTTTTAAATTCATTGTTTTACTTTTGTGATTATTTTTTTCATGATTATTTTACTTTCTCTTATGTAAAGCACTTTGAATTACCATTGTGTATGAAATGTGCTGTATAAATAAACTTGCCTTGCCTAACAATAATTTTGATCAAACAATTAAATATTTTTAATTATAACTGTTGTTGTAACTTTGTCTGCATCTGAAATAAGATATTACCTGAGAAGTTAAAGGAAATACTAGGGATGCACCAAATGTTCGACAAACAACATTATTCAGCCAAAAAAAAAAAAAAAGCTCGTGACATTTTAGGTGACACGATCAAACAGCACTCAGTGTAGACAGAGGTGTGCACTCTTTATAATGAAGCAAATATGTAGAAAGTGTGGAAACATTTAACTGTCTGAGAAAGATGCAAACGCTACAAGCACCTACAGCGAGAGAGTTTAGGACTTCATCTCATGTGTTTGATGAGAAGGGAAAGGATGTGTGTTTGTGGTTTCTACACCCATTTGCACTCTGCTTCATAAACATATATATGACTGTGCTGTTACACATCTGAGAACTTTTAAGGCGTTTATGTAGGCTTATTGACAGGTTGTGTGTCACAGAGCTGTAAAAACAGTTACACTCTCTAAGTGATTGAATCGCGTTTGTGCCGAACTCTTATTATAAAGCCAAAAAAAACACTCTCCTTCTAATAATTTAATAGACACCGACGCATCATCGATGTACTATCGTCCTTTGCCACTCAACACATTGTGAACTCCACACGATGTAGATTTTAAACCCAGAAGATGAAAATAGCACAAAAAAAATCTTAAAATTAACCAGTTTTCTCCAACAGTTAAAATTATTGGATGCTAACATTGTTTTTTATGATATGAAACACAAAAACCTCTGCTAAAAAAAAAAAAAAAAAAAAAAGTAGTCTGGGGTTTCATGACCCTTTAAACAATTAGTAAATAAACTGCAGGATGTAATGTTTTCTAATACACGCATGGATTGCATGTGTTCTGAGAGCTGCACGAGCTCTTAGCCTGGGATCAGAGAGCAAAGCGAGGAAAGTCTGCACTGAAACAGTGTTACTCGTCAGATGAATTTTTACAAGGCATGGATGTGATAGTTGCAACAAACATCTTCCCAAGTTCTTAGTCATTTGATAATCATTTATAAATCTGCTGTGGTCAACAAATAGAAGCACTGAGGTCTTCCTGCGGGTAAACCCCAAAATAAAAGCTGAGAAAAAGCAAGAACTCATTCAACATTCATAAATGTTAGTACTGTAATTTTACTGATGTTCTGTAAAATAAAATAAAACAGCTCTATTAATACATTATAATATCCACACTTAGGCCTTGTTTACACTGCCAGTTAAATATGACCCAATTCCGATTTTTTGTTCTTATGTGACACAGATCAGATTTGTTCTGTGACAGTGTAAACAGGAAAAAAATGCATGCATTCAGATATTTCGAGATTGGTTTCAGGTCTCATTCATATGTGGAAATAAATCAGATATAAATCAGATACGTGCCAATGCAACTGTCATGTAAACAGACAGATCGGATTTCCTGAGGCATTGCGTTCGGTACGTCTTTAAAACAATTTGGTACTTCTCCGTGGTTTAACGATGTCATATGTGACCCGGGCTGGCAAAGTGAGTGTAAATTCACACGGGCTATTTTGAGCTACAGGCAAAAAAAAAAAAATCTTAGCTTTATTT
Organism: allo-octoploid hybrid of Carassius auratus x Cyprinus carpio; assembly: GCA_024542945.1. NCBI lineage: Eukaryota > Metazoa > Chordata > Actinopteri > Cypriniformes > allo-octoploid hybrid of Carassius auratus x Cyprinus carpio. The sequence goes on from JANHFF010000577.1 coordinate 4,613, forward strand.
GTACATTTTCTGAGAGGAATACATTTTCTCTGCTCGCTTCTCACGCTGACTGTCATCCGAAGTGCATGCATATGACAGCGCACAATCCCAATAAATACACACATACAGAATTACACATACAGAATCTGCTCTGTCTTAAGCGAAAGACAGGGAACTGTTGTGGGAAAACATCTGATGTGTAACATTAGATCCATGCATTACAGTATAGGACGTATCATGATCATAATGTCAATCTAACAATAAAAGAAAAGACTGAATCAATCTCTGCACTTTATTGAACTGCTTTTGTAGTTTTAATAATCAATTTATTTGTAATGAACACTTAAGTTATTTTTACATTTGATTGTTTTTCATAGAATGCTTTAATTTAGATATAAAATGATTGAAGGTAATGCATTATTTATTTCTAGGCTATTAGTTCTACTTTTTTTTGCATCTGTTCTTATTTTTTATAGCAAAGATAAAATAAAAAAATAGCTGTATTGTGATTATTAATATAGTAATTAATAATAAGAAAAGACGGAGGACTTTACTGTCGACTTCAAATGGGTGTGACTTTTTTTGTGTCTGATTCCAACAAATCATAAATCATTTTTGAAGGTCTTTTAATGGAGAATATAATTTTCCCCCAATTTTTTTATTTTTTAATTGCTCATTGTGACTCATTTTGTCAGCACAAGTCTGTTATTCTCATGAGGAAGCACATGTTGAGGCAGTTAATGACAACAACGCATGCGCGATGTTTCAGGCGGTATAGCAAGTGTAAACACATGAATCAGAAATGGGTCACAATTGAAAGAACATGTAAACGGACAGCCAACAAAATCGGATATAGGCAACAAATCAGAATTGGGGCATCAAGACATGCAGTGTAAACGAGGCCTTAGTGTTCAAACTGGGATCTGTAATATTTTCTAATGTTTAAAAGAAGTCTCTTCTGCTCAGCAAGTCTGCATTTATTTGTACAATAAAAAAAATACAAAAACAGTAATATTGTGAAATATTTTTACTATTTAAAATAACTGCTTTCTATTTTAATATATTTTAAAATAGAATTTATTTCTGTGATGCTCAGCTGTATTTTCAGCATCATTACTCCAGTCTTCAGTGTCACATGATCTTCAGAAATCATTCTAATATGATGATTTGCTGCTCAAAGTGTCCAGTTTTCCTTTTTTTTTTTCATTTTTGTCTTTAGCCAATCACATGCCTGATTCAAGAAGGGGGTCTCAAAAATGGCCAAATAATATTTTTATTTTACTTACTAATTAATTTTAAGTTAAATTGTGCTTTGTTGCCGGAATGTAAAAAAAAAACACAAAAAAAAAAAAAAAAAACAGTGTTAAATATTTTTAAATTGTTTTGTAATTGATTTATTTTATGTATTTTTTTTTTTTTTCAAAGCAAGGCAAAACAGTAAAAAGCACATTTTGGCTATTTAATTTATTCAATAGTGAAAAAAAATGGCAAAATACATGGGGAAAAAACGTGAAAAACCGTGTTTGGTATTCAGCCTTCGGTCCAGAGTTTCATTTTGTTCAGTTTCCGCTTCAGCCAAGAGTTTTGTTTTTTAATATTTTGGTGCATATCTAGTAAATAGATATGCTATTTGTTGTCCAGATGTCCAAGATGGCGGCGCGTCCACACGCAGCGGCTTCTCTCTGTCCTGACAGAACGGTGTTTTCGTGTTTTTTGTCTTGTGAGTCGCAGTGTTTTTGTACGTCGTCATCGCGTCTATCTGTCTTTAAGCGTGCATACAGTCGTGAGTTTCTGCTGGATGTCGGCAGAACTGCATTTTTAGAGTTAAACTCCGCGCTAGCAGAAGAGCTGTGGGCCCTCGGTCTGCTCTGGAGGCCTACATCATCACCGACCCCCACTGCTGCATCTCGCCCACAGCGGAGGCGCCACAAGCAGCGTGAGAGGAAGCAGAAGAGGGGTAAGCGCGGAGGTATCCGGGCTAGGCTAACGGCTAACCCACACAAGCCATCTATCCCCACCATCGTACCGGCTAACGTACGCTCTTTGGACAATAAACTGGACTTCATCCGATTACTACGTTCAACTCAGAGGACTGTAAGAGACTGTTGTGTGTTTGTGTTCACGGAAACATGGCTCAGCGACAGCGTTCCGGACTGCGCTATTCAGCTCGACCAGCTGACGTGCTATCGAGCAGACAGAGCCCTCGTCGCGGGAGGAACAACCTGCGGTGGCGGGCTTTGTGTTTACATCAATGACGCGTGGTGCCGCGATGCTGTTGTGATCTGCAAACACTGCTCACCCCTGGTGGAGTTTATGATTATTAAGTGCCGGCCGTTCTATCTGCCGAGGGAATATACTGCCATACTGCTCGTTTCGGTTTACACTCCCCCGAACAACAGCAACAGCAACAGGAACGATGCACTAAATGAACTGCACCAGCACATCTTTCCAACAAGAGGTAAAAACATTTTAGACTTTGTTTACACCACACAGAGAGGAGCTTAAAAGCCCTCCCCCTCCCCCACCTCGGTGCCTCAGACCACATCACTGTCATGCTAATGCCTGCATACAGACCGCTCGTTAAAGTCGCTAAACCAGTTCAGAAACAGATTCAAGTGTGGCCAGAAGGGTCGTCTGACGCTCTTCAGGACTGCTTTGATACAACTGACTGGAATATGTTTAAGCAGGCTGCCACTTACAATAACTCCACTGACCTCCAGGAGTACTCAGAGACTGTCACTGCCTACATCAACAAGTGTATTGATGATGTAACAGTCTTCCCTAACAACCTATCCCGCGGCATCATTGATGGGAGGATAGCCCATCAATTCAGTGACAGCAGAGACACTCGGAGCCTGTGGCAGGGGAAACAGACCATTACGGACTTCAAGCCCCCACAGCGGACCTGTGACAGCAACATCTCTCTGCTGAACGAGCTGAACACCTTCTTCGCTCGCTTTGAGGAACAAAACAGCACCACTGCACAGAAGACTCCACCTCCTCCTTGTGACCAGGTGATGATGCTGACCCCGGACAGCGTGAGGAGATCCTTCAGCAGGATCAATGCACGCAAAGCTCCGGGACCTGACAACATCCCTGGGCGTGTACTGAGAGACTGTGTAGTGCAACTCAATGATGTCTTCACAGACATTTTCAACATCTCACTTAGTCAGGCTGTTGTTCCCACATGCTTCAAAGCTACCACCATCATTCCAGTCCCGAAGAAGCCATCTCCATCCTGCTTCAATGACTACCGTCCTGTTGCACTTACTCCCATCCTCATGAAGTGCTTTGAACGGCTAGTCATGCACCACATCAAGTCTGCCCTCCCCCCCTCCCTGGACCCACTCCAGTTTGCATATCAGTCAAACCGCTCGACCGAAGATGCCATCGCCACTGCCCTCCACTCAGCACTCACACATCTAGACAAAAAGGACTCATACGTCAGAATGCTGTTCATAGACTTCAGTTCCGCATTCAACACAATCATCCCTCAACAGCTCATTCACAAACTGGTCAAGCTTTCTGACTGGAAGACCTCAGGCAGTACGGGTTGGTAAATAACAGTTTTCTATCTTTTAAAATAAAACATAAACATAAAGACATTCTTCTCGTTGATAGCAGAGGAGTGGATCCAGCGAGAGCTTGATGGGGTGACGCGGAATGAAAAAGTTTTTCACAAGTCGCGGCAGTAGAGGCAGCGCAACAATAACGACATGTGAATAATCCCGCCCACTTTGAAGAGGCACTAGACTGCAGTGGAAACGCAAACCGTGCCGAGTCGAGCTGTGCCGTACTGCACTGAGCCGTGCCGAGCCGAGTCGTACCACGCCATTATATTCAAGAAACCTTCCTCAACATGTTAGGATATCTCAACAGAATGTGTTGTTCTTGTCTTAAGAGATGGGAGAGCAAACATGGTAAAAGGAATGAGGCTGGCTGAACTTCCTGATATAAGCTGCACTGCTCACACCATTCAGCTCTTTTTAAATGAGGGCCTATCTAGTCAGAGAGCTGTTCTGGACATGACTGCCATATTGAAAAGCTGTGCAACTCACTTTGGCCATTCGGTGAAATAGAGGCTACAAGAGCCATACAGGAGGAGGTGGGTGTGCCAATGCACAGCATCATCCAGGCTGTCCCAACTCACTGGAACTCAACACATCACATGCTTCAACGAATGTATGAACAGAGACAGGCACTAAATGTGTACGCTGGTGATCACAGCCACATCAGCTCTTATCTGCCACACAGTGGGACATTGTCTGCAACCTGATTTACACACTGGTTCCAATCAAAGAAGTCGCAATGAAGATGAGCCACTCTGAGTCTTCAGCAGCATGCATTATCCCCAGTGTGTCTGTTCTGAATCTGATTCTGTGGAAAGAGTGTCCATCCTCAGCAGGCATCAAAACTTCGCACAAGACCATGCTTGATAGTCTGACAAAGTGGTTCTCCAAGGCAGAGGAGACAAAAATTCTTGTTCTAGCAACACTCCTTGATCCCAGATACAAGGCCCGTGCCTTTGCGTCTGAAGAAACACTTGAGAAAGGAAAAAAAATGGCTAAAAGAGGAAGCTGAAGAGCTTGCCATGCTCAGAGAAGATGATCCATGCCCTCTTCTAGAAGGACCTGAGCAGTATGAGGGTTTTTATTAATTGCTACATGCACAAATTATGATAATTTAATACAATCTATAACATTTGTATTCACAAATATGTCTCTATTTGAACAAAATGCTGCACATTAATGTAATTCTTAACTCTGCAGACACCGGGTGAAAGCATTTGTTTCAGTGTAGTCATGCACATTTGCTAATTTTTCAAATCGTGTACACGTTCATGAACTGCACTGGGCCTTGTTCGTTGGTAGATGTGTGTGTGGGGGACATAAAATGCTGTAAACTGTGAAAATGAAGTCTCAAAATCTAAATGAACCGAACAAGATCGACTCAAACTAGTCGTCAATTAATGCACGCGTGTTACCTGATCCACATATGCACGGATTCCTTTTTGCATGAGCAATTTATGATATATTAATGCAGAACAGAACATTTTTATTCACAAACATGTCTGTATTTGTACAAATCGCTGCACAATCATTTAATCCTGAATTTCACAGACTCAAATTGAAAGGTGTTTGTTTGTGGTTAGTAGGATACATGTGTAAAATGTAAGCAGTACATGGATAATTTTGCGTGCATCTATTAATCATTTTGAGTCTAATTTCATCCCATAGCATCTTACCTCATCTCACTTTAATGTGTGATTCCAAAATAAAAAATGTTTTACACTGATCATCTAAATCAATTAACAGATCATTATCTAAAGACAAAAATACACCATCATCTCAAAACTGCTCTCACAGAATAACTTTCAGAAAAACTGATGTTCAGATGAAATGTCAAGAATAATTAGGGCACAACCATTCATTATGATGAAGTCAAGTGGAATCAGTGGTCAGTGAGTGGTTTAACATTTCACCTAATTTTCTGCTACTTGGGGATTTCCTAGCTAAACTCAGTTCTGTTAACGCCTCTGTGTGTTGACCACATCAGCACTATTCTGATCAGTAAGTAAAGTTATGAGTCATTTTTCATCACTATATATTCACATAGACTACTGATTATGCATTGGAGGTAGTTTCTGAAATAAACAATAAAACAGAAATAAATAAACGAAATGTCTACATACTGTTACAGTAAAAGTCGCGTTTCAAATTAAACAATATCAACAACTTTCTTAAAAGACGGTTTGCAGACTAATAATTACTCGATATAAACAGAATATAAAGAAAAATAAACAACTTAGTACATTATACAACGTCATCATTATTAAATTAAAGTATATCAAATGTAGGATATCATACAGAACCATAAATAGATTTAAGTGAAATATTGCCAGCGAGATAAGCAGCGATGCTGGCAACACCTGCGCTTCACGAGATGAAGTAATAATCATAAAGATCGCGAAACACCAACGACATTATTACAGGCAATAGTTTCAGCCATATACATATTGGCAACGTAAATTTATATATGGTTTCAGCAGTATTCATAACCATCCTGTAATACAAACATAAAGTCAAGAATTAAACTTACTGTTCATCACAGAAGCTCCGAAGCTCGAGAAGATTCGTCTGCAGACTGCAGTGCGAGAGGGGCGTGACTTGAAGTTGTCCAAATCACACAGAACCAAGCGAGGTGTCAAAACGAAATTTTGTCGGGTTGCGTTCGAAACCTCATACCAGAGCCCGTCTACGGAGAGCCTTCCCACTCCCTATTAAGTCCTATTGTACCGAATTTTGGTTGCAGTTCCACCAGAGTTCCACTGGGGGCGATCGCCATGAGTACAAAATGAATGGGAGTCTATGGGGCTAGACGGCTAAATTTGTCCCTTTCACCCGATTGCCGTTGAGAAATCTCAGATCTGATTGTAGGTTTTGCAAGTTCAACATGGGTTATAGGTCGAAAGTTGAATGAACGAGTACTTATGTCCTTTCAATTTCTTACAGGTTGAGTTGTTGTTGCCCATAACACGCTAGCATTCTGCTAATGAACGTATAACGTATGACGTCATTGACATTTTAAAATGAGCCATAGAGAGAGAGAGTTGCGACAACGGAAGTTCGAAATGTTTGGTTGTCACGTGATTCACGTAGACTTCAGATAGTTCCAGGAAGTCCGTTGGCGGCCATTCAAACTGATAGAGTAGAGTGACAGAACTGCGATTTCTGGTAATAAGAAGTCAATAAATGCATTTATTTTATATATTTATACAACACACCGACATATGTATGTAGCATGAGTATGTAGTTACAGCGATGTTGTTTTTAAAATATCAAATCAGGTAATTTTTGAGGATTAGTGTTCAATTACCGTTATTTTAAAAACTTAACGTATTCCAGGCTAACGTTAAGTTGTATAAACACGGGTTGCTGTTGCCTTTTTATGTTACATATTGTTCTTTTTTTTCACTGATCTCATGTTGACTAATGTCATATTGATGACTTTCAGATAGTACAGAGACAGGCTGGTGACAGGTGATATTCATCAATTAACTATTAGCAGCAGTAATTAGCATGTTAAGTAAATGTAAAATGAAGCTTATTGTTTACAATTCTTACAATTACATAGTAATATTATTATGTATTATAGATATTATATATCTAATGTATAATTCTTACAATATTTATTCATATACACAATATATTCAGGTTTAAAACAACTTAAGCATACTCATATATAAACATGTACACTGCCATTCATAAGTAATGATGCTGAAAATTCAGCTTGGCATCACAGGAGTAAATTACATTTTAAAATAGAAAACAGTTATTTTAAATTGTAATTATATATTATGAGATTACTTTTTCTTTGTATTTTTATTCAAATAAATGCAATTAATTATTTACAGCAATTCATTAATACATTTCTAATAAATTTAATAGTATGCCAAGCATTTTGTATGTGTCCTTTCTTTCATGTTGTCCTTGCATAGTCTCCACCATGGTTTGCTGTGCTGCATGGGGATGCTCCACTCGGTCAGAGAAAGGTGTGCGGATGTATGGCTTCCCCGCTGACATGGAGAGGAGAAAAAAATGGTTGGCTCAAATCAGTAGGAGCAATCTAAATTTAAATAAAAATTACAACAACAAAAAAAATTGTGAGGTAATTATACTTAAATTTATTTGCATTTTTTTACATGGAAAATATTTACTAGAAATAAGGAACAAGCAAAGCCTTGCAAAACCCAGGGAGCTGAGACTCATGGTGAGTCATTGCAGGGAGTCATCAGTGTTGCCTATTGTGCATTTAACCACCATGTGATATGTACCGTATGTGGGTAGACAAAAAAAAAAAAGTTGTGTGTGGAAACTAAACTCAAGTCACTCTGCAGGCACATTTTGGGGCAAACCAATTTGTCATGACCAAAAAATTCAAGAGTAGGCTGAGACCAGATGCTATTCCCACAATCATTGTGCATCGTCCTGTGGTCAAAAAGAGGAGGGCCCCTGCTCCACGATGCACCCCTAGACCTGTAAACATACAGCAAATCGCTGCTGATCACAGAGGTCTAAAAACCCCATACCAACTCCAGTGGAATTCCATCATGCACTGAGAATCATATCAGTAGGGCAGCTCCTCACCACCATCAGGTCTGGGAGCTACCAGGAAGATGACAGTAGCTTTTTGGCAGACTTCCTGGACACAGTGAAACAAAATGTCACTCCATCAGTCAGAGTGGAACAGCTGATGGTGGAGAACAGAACAGCACCTGACCTCACAAAAACAGAGAAATGTATTCTCTTCCATCTTGCAGGCTACATTGTCCACAAATTAATCAGATTTGCCAGCATCTGTGGAAAATGCAAAACTGCAACACGGCAAACTGAAGACAATCCTGCTGAAGATAACAGCATCTTAGTAAACTTAAAAGAATTCAAGGCAGGTGCTCTTTGTCGTCCCTCCCAAGAAGCCTATGACTTCACCCAACAAATTGAGAAACTATTTAGGTCCAAGACTAGTTCCTACCTCTTGGAGCTCCCCAATGCAGTGGATGTGTTGGAGAAAGAAGCTCAGTCACTCTCCAGCAGGCTTCCATCATGCTGTGGAGTAGAAGGAAAAATCTCCAAAAGATTTATACGGCTGAGGTTGAGAATTGAGGCTAAAAAAATACGAAATGACAGAAAAAAACAACACTTAAACGATGGACATCTTGGAAGCAAGAGCCAATCTAAAAAGAGGAAAAGGACCAACAGTAGCCAAGCTTCAACATCCAACAACCAGCAAACAGCTCCTCCACCTACCAGCGCCCAGCCAACACTAATCCTCCACCTTCCAGTCCAGCACCCAGCCAACATCACTGCTCCTCCATCTACCAGCACCCAGCCAACACTAATCCTCCTCCTACCAGCACCCAGCCAACACTAATCCTCCACCTACCAGTCCAGCACCCAGCCAACATCACTGCTCCTCCATCTACCAGCACCCAGCCAACACTAATCCTCCTCCTACCAGCACCCAGCCAACACTAATCCTCCACCTACCAGTCCAGCACCCAGCCAACATCACTGCTCCTCCATCTACCAGCACCCAGCCAACACTAATCCTCCTCCTACCAGCACCCAGCCAACACTAATCCTCCACCTACCAGTCCAGCACCCAGCCAACATCACTGACCCACAACCTATAACATCATTGGTCCTCACTGCAGTATGATTCCTTAAATTATTATTTATAATATATATTTCATGTTTAGTTTAGTATGATTCCTTATATAAAACAGCTGTACACTACACATTTAGCACACTACTTTATTGCTGGCTTATCTGAAACATACCTTTTGTTTTCATTCTCACCATGGTCCCCTCAGCACTTCTGACCTGCATCATCACTGATGCTCCATCACAGAACAGTCCTGTGGCACCACTAATCCTCCACCTACCAGCACCCAGAGTATGTTACAGTATGTTACTTTTAAACACTAACAAGTTTAAGTATATAATACAGTAGTATTATATAATATAGACAGGTAATAGTCAATGAATCACAATGCCTAAAAACACTCCACCCATGTTTTTGCAAACTCAATTCACTCTAAATTTATATCAATAGGGTGCATTTTATTATGAAGTAATTTAATTATTTAATACGTGTAATAAGGAACAAACTTTATAACCTCATTTTTACCACTTCCACTCACCGCTGTCACACGCAGTCAAACGTTCCCTTTCATAGGTCACTTCGATGCTGCGGTGACGTCACCGTATGGGAACACCTTTCGGTGTGACGAATGTCTGAAGCCCTATACCATCCCGCCAATTTTATTGGCCAAATAGCGCTTGGCACCGCCTTACGCATGCATACGCATAGTATACCTGAGTGCCGCGGGCTATTTCGCTCAGATTTCATTTCCTTCAGGAAAGCGAATCATCTGTGCCCTAAGGAAACCATCTCGCGTTCTCAGCGGTTTTTTCTTCGAGCAGTGTTCAACTCCTCTTCGCGGACGCGATGAGTCAACGTAAGGTAAGAGCCGTATAACGGGTTTATCACGGGGAGGCACTCATGAGAGGTTCGTTTAGCAGCCTCTCTACATGTTCTCTCTGTGATAGCCTGCGGCTACAGTTCTGCGCTCGGAGTGTATTTTCTCTAGGTCGCCTCGCGTCTAACCCCCGCCGTTACGCTTCTGCGGTCGCCGAGGCGCCGCACGAGGTGGTGGTTTGGGGTGATGTGTGCGGCTTGGACTATGAGGACAGTGATGCGCTGGAGTTTTTCCACTTCGCTCGCTCTTCCCCACTCGAGTGTGTTAAATCAGCAGATTTGCTTTTACAAACTATGTTTGTCCATCGTGGCTTCGGACTCAGAGTACGCTCTGGCCGGCATATGCGGTTCTCTCCCTCCGAGCGGACAGGAGAAACGCGCATCCCCTTTCTCAGTGAGCTGTTGAATGTGGTTACCCGCGTGGTGGATAAACTACCCCCCCACCCCGTGAGCCGCTACCCTTCTTCACGGATCTCCACCAAGAGGTTTCGAGGTCCTAGAAGCAGCCTTAATCAGCGCGCGTCACGAACGCCGCGGATTTCGCCATCATTGCTGACATGGCGGACCGCGGTTATACAGCGATGCCGCCGGTGGACGAACTCTCTAGCCGAACGTATCGCGCCGAACTCGGCCGCGGCCTAAGTCTCGCCCCCTCTCAAAGGCATGTCGAGTCGCGTCTAATCTCGGCAAATTTACTTCACTTTATGGCGGTTCTAACGAGAAAGATATCACAACCGGAGGCTGTGAAAAAGCTGCGGGGGGCAACAGATTTGGCGCTAAGTGCTACCAAACATACTGCCCGAGCAGTGAACCGTTCTATGACGGGGATGTTAACGGTCGAGCGCCACCTTGGCTAATCTCGCCGACATTACAGAAAACCTGAGTTGGACGGCAAAAGCCTCTCGTCCTCAATCCCCTTACAGCAGTTCCTGATACTTCTGCTGTTCGTCAGGGATTGTTCCCTCCACTAGAGAGCGCTGTTGGACTGCTAATGCACATCCAACCCTCTCACTGCAGTCCCCACGCTCTAACATTGACTGTCTCGCAGCAAAGGCACCTCGAGCATCATTGGATCGAGCTATCACTTGAGCGCCCCCTCAGACACTCTGCACAATCCAGCCTTCAGAGTTTGAGCACGCTAGCGGCGTGGCCTGATGTTCATTTTGTTGGATTTAATCCTGCCGTGGATACGCTTCAGGATTAGACACAATGAAACGTAGTGACTTTGACACATGCGCTTTCCTTGCTTACGGACGCTGTGAGCTCTCCGTGCTCGGACATTAATGCATGTGGGAACTCTGCAGGCGGAGGCTTGGAAACCACTACGTTTTTCCGGGCCGCAGGGTAGCGCTTGCCCGGCATTTTCACTATGGGTGTTACGCACAATTCGTCACGGATACACCATTCAGTTCAGAAAGGCCCGCCCTTTTTGACGTGGAAATCTTCCCATGGTTGTTAAACCAAAGGAAATTGTGGTGCTGCGGCAGGAGCATCTCTGCTGGGAATAGGGGCTATAAAAGTACACCCCTCTCAGATGGAGTCAGGTTTTACAGCCGCTATTTTTGTGTTAAAAAAAAAAAAAGTGGCAATTTACGCTGTTTGAATCTTGCACTCAGGATGAGCAAAGAAATCAAGATGTTAACGGTAAGTACTGTGTCCTTTCCTCCGGCTTAGCCTTGGCTCATCGAGTATTTTTGAAATGCATGGACGCAGTTCTGGCCCCGTTGCGGCTCCAGGGCGTTCGCGTATTGAATTACCTGAATGATTGGCTGGTGTTAGCACAATCGCAGACTCAAGCACACTCCCATTGGGATCTTGTGCTGAATCATCTAAACAGCCTGGGCTTATGCACAAATTTCCAGAAGTGTGTTTTTAATTCCCTCTCAGCGGATAACCTTCTGGAAATAGACTTGGACTCTCGCACGATGACAACAAGACTATCTCTCCCGCGCGTTCAGTCTCTCACGTTATGCCTGCGCCATTTCATAGCAGGTAGCGCAGTGACGGTGAGTTTGTGCCTCAGACTTTTGGGTCTATGATAGCAGCATCCCCTGTATTCCGTCTGGGCTTGCTTCACATGCGCCCATTTTCAGTGGTGGACGAAAAGCCAAAACATTTCACCCCGTTGTTTTCCGCATTGTACGATTTCGGTGACACGGAGGTGTGTTATGTCAATAAAACCATGGATGTCAGCTAAATTCCTTCAACTGGAGTTCAGCTGGGGATTCGTGCTTCCCGCGAGAGTGGCACGACGGACGTGTCTTTGACCAGTTGGGGAAATGTTTGTCAAGGACGCCCAGCTCACGGAGCATGGACGGCGACACAACGCGGCTGGCATATAAACAGGTTGGAATTGCTGGGAGTTTTTATAGCTCTCCAGTATTTCTTGAATCTGCTGATCGGCCGTCATGTACTACTCAGGTCAGACAACATGGCGGTTGTGTCATATCTGAATCAGCAAGGAGGATTACGCTCTCACCCCCTGTGCAGGCTGACGAGGATAATTCTTCTTTGGTCTCAGAACAGATTTCTGTCGATCCGAGTGGTTCATGTCCCCGGGCACTTGAACTTCGGAACGGATTTGTTCTCCAGACAGAGCCTGGAGCAAGGGGAATGGAGGTTGCACCCCCAAACGGTAGCCTTATATGGCAAGTATTTGGAGAAGCGAAAGTGGACTTATTCATGTCGAGAACGACTACGCATTGTCCGCTATGGTTCTCCCTATGCCCTCCATCGCCCCTAGGCATGGATGCGGTAGCTCACGATTGGCCCAGGACCAGCTTATGCTTTTCCTCCAATTCGACTAATTCCAGCAGTGCTATCCAGAATTTGGCTGGACAGTGTGGAGCCACACACCCGTGGTTTGCGGATCTGGTCAATCTGTAGCGGGCTCTCCGTGGGAGATTCCCCTCAGACAGGACTTACTATCGCAAGCACGAGGGATGACTTGGCACCCAAGGCCAGATCTATGGAAGCTGTTGGCTTGGCCTCTGAGCGGAGTGAGTTAATATGTCCTGGTTTTTCAGTATGGAACCACCGAGACTATAATGAATTCTAGGGCAGTTTCTACGAGACGCTTTATGCTTTCGAATGGAAACTGTTTACTGCCTGATGTGGAATTCATAATTTAGATCCAGTTTACTGCCCCGAGGCTTCAGTACTGGAGTTTCTTCAAGACTGTTTTTCTGATGAAGTAACACCAGCCACTCTGGAAGTTTAAGTGGCAGCCATTTCAGCTAACCACGTATATATAGATGGGGATTTGCAGGCTCTTCTGTTTGGCCCTCGTGCATGGACTTTTCACCAGGGTTTGTGAAAGTACTGCTGCGACCGAGGCCTAATTATGTCCCTAAGGTCGCCTCGAACCCCTTTCACTTTTAACAAGTGGTCTTGGAAGCTTTACTCCCTACTGAGGCGGGGCTAGGAGATCTAAGTCTTTGCCCTGTCAGAGTGCTGAAGACTTATGTTGATCGAACAGCTCCATGGCGTGAGTCCGACCAGCTGTTGTCTGTTAGGACACAAAATAGAGGCTGTGCTGTCACAAAGCAGCGCATGTCCCATTGGTTGGTGGAGACTATATCTTTAGCCTATGAGGCGTGCGGACTCGCTTCGCCCTTAGGAATTAGAGCTCATTCCACGAGAGCAGTGGTTTCATCGAAATCATTTCTCAGTGGATCTTCTATATATGATGTCTGTGCTGCGGCAGGATGGTCCTCTCCGAGCACTTTTGTCAAGTTTTACAGTCTGGATGTGAGGATGGCTTCTGGCTCCCGGGTTCTATCCACTTGAGCAGATGCTTTCCTTGGATCCCAACTATCAGGTACGTCAGGCGTTATGGTATAGGGTTCCCATACGGTGACGTCACCGCAGCATCGAAGTGACCTATGAAAGGGAACATCTCGGTTACGTATGTAACCACGGTTCCCTGAATAGGGAACGAGATGCTGCGGTCCCGGCCGTTCCGTACCTTGATAGCATTTCTTCAGTTCATGAAATCTGAGCGAAATAGCGCGCGGCACTCAGGTATACTATGCGTACGCATGCGTAAGGCGGTGCCAAGCGCTATTTGGCCAATAAAATTGGCGGGATGGTATAGGGCTTCAGACATTCGTCACACCGAAAGGTGTTCCCATACAGTGATGTCACCGCAGCATCTCGTTCCCTATTCAGGGAACCGTGGTTACATACGTAACCGAGATGTTATATTGAACTAATATGTAACGTTAGCTAACTTTCCCCACCCTGCAAAAAAATATGTTTAGACTCCTTTTCTCTAATTCCAAACACGATGGATGAAACTGAATTAAGAGAACAGATTTTACAATTAATAGGGTGTTCGTTACTAACTTTATTCAGCTCCAATCCTAGCCTGATCTGTTAGTTATCTGATAACATCCCTTAAATCTACTCATTTAACGAGTAATAATCTACTAGAAGGTTTTAATTTACAATTTATTGTTATTTAGATGTACTGATAATATACGATCTTATTATTTAAACGTCTTACCTTTTAAAAGTGCGTCGCAAACGTTTTGTTCTGCTGCATCTCTACGGCGCGGCATCGGTTTGCTGCTACTTCCGGGAACTATTGAGAGACTCCACAAGCCGCCATTGCTGTAAAAAAAGCGTTCCATTGGAGTCAATGGAGTTGTCGCAACTCTCTCTCTCTATGGCTCTGTCATCCACTATGTTGATCATGTGAAATACAAAGTTTAAACAAGCGCAAAAAAACGTAAAAGATATGAGTGACAGATTTAATTAATATATTTGTAAGTATTTTGATAATGAAGAAAATTGCCCATGTAGTTGTCTTGTTGAAGAAACGGCTGCCTTTTTATTTTGTGATTGTAGTATAGCCAATACTGTAAATTTTTTATATTTTTAACTCCACTAATGTTTTCAAGTTTTATCCTTAAAGCATTTTTTTATTACAAAAAACCAAAATCATTATCTCTTTAATATTTTGTCAACTATTTTATGTGCAAAATTCACATAATTTTTTTTTCCCGTGTATATTATCTCATACTATGATGAACACATGAAATTTGTATTTACTGTTTTATGCCATTATGATTGTTCATTGTTAGAAACAACCGTCTTACCATGATCTTTTATGTAATGTTTGGCAATAATAATAAAAATAGAGGGACAGGTGCACTAACACCTCACAGCACCACTAACTCAACAGTCCAGTACAGTTTCTCTCAGCGACTGCAGCAATGTCTGCACACGTCGATCAGCTGCTCGAAGATCTCACCTTTGGAGAAGACTGTTGATTTTACACTCTAAAAATGTAAGTATTACTACTCAAAAATTAATATTACCCCATAATAAACTGCATCTTTTGCCCACCCCAACACTTACGTGCAATAATAACTATAAATGCCAAACAATAATTATATAATTTTTTTCTTTCTTAAAATGACATTTTAGTAAAAGAAGCTAAATGTATTTTTTTGTCGTGACATAGCTATACATGAATATACACTAGTTGAACAAATGCAGTCGATGTACTGTAAATAAATACATTTTCAGTCAAGCAATTAATACATGAATAAAATATTTATTTTATTTATTGACAACAACAAGAAACATAAACAAATGATTAAAAGAATGTATAAAATTTAGCATCACAATAAATGCATACATGTACAAGTCAACGACACATGAAACAAAGCTTTATTCAAACTTACTGTTCTAACAGTCATGTATTTACAGACGGTGAACCCACATTCTTCCTGCCATCTGAACACAGCTGAGACAGTTCCGCTGTTGCACTGTGCTGTGGTCTTCTCCAACCTCACTGCACACACCAGTCTGCAGACATTTCAGATCCTACAAAAATACACAAACACAATACAAAAAGTCATTACTTTATTCTTTTGTGTCAAGAATAAGAAAAGTGCTGTAATAGTTGTTTACAATTACACTAATTAAAATAAACTAAAACTTAAAATTAAAATGTGTCATTTATTTCTGTAGTGTACTTACACAAATCCTTTGATGGCAGCATTCCTTCATCAGTGTCTCTGCAGCAGATAAACACACGTGTGTCTCATGTGTTCCTGTAACATCCAGACAAGAGTCCGTCTCCTCTGTGATTTATCTGTGATATACTGCATCTGCATGTTGAGTTAGTAACTGATGTAACTCGCTTTTTATCCAACACAAATGTTCCTTAAATTATCAATATTACAAATGGACAAATAAAATAGATAACATATGTTTAGTTACTTTACTTAGATTTGTTTGTTTACATGATCTAAAGCAGTGTTGACAGTGAATTCTACATTATAACACACACACAGACATCACTCAGATGTCTGTTTCATGTCTGTTAGATGAGCTCATCTGAAATACTTATCAAACATTATCCTGTCAGATGATAAATAGACATTTAGTAATCGTCTTCGAGATCTATATATGCTTTATGTAAATCCATTTTTTAGTGGTGTACTTAATGGAGCTCCCCTGTTAGTTATTCATTATAAAACGTGTTTTTACAGCACAATCACAAACATGCTATATTATGTAAGTCACAGACAGGGTTTAGATTAAGCCAGGATCAGGCCATAGTTCAGTTAGTCTTGTCTGTGAAACCGGAGGATAGCGTCTTTACACCTTTTCCTTATATGTTGCATACTTTACACCTTAGTTTTAATAGATTATTAACTTCTACAAACAATACCACTGTATGAAAAAGACTTATGCACTTACAGTTAAATTATTTCTGGAAAAATATATTCTCACCATTCTCTCTCACAGCAGGCTGCCATTTGGCCAACAATTTATCATTTTGACATCTGGCGTGGTTCTGAGTTATCTTGACAACTTCAAGTTACGCCCCTCTCTTGCAGTCTGCAGATGTACACGCTTGGCCTGGAGGCCGCCTCCTCCTCCTCCTCCTCCTCCTCCTCCTCCTCCTCCTTCTTCTTCTTCTTCTTCTTCTTCTTCTAGGATTTTATGGCGGTTGGCAAACCAACTTAAAAGGTGCATTCCCGCCACCTACTGAAATGGAGTGTGAAGCGCATATTGGAAAGGAAGTTTAAGCTACATCTGCTCTTTCAAAAAAAAAGAAAAAATAATATATAAGAGTTTACACAGAAGGGAGTTTTACATCCTATTAAATAATCCTGTTTCTTTTAAAAATATAAATAACTCATGATAAATTCTTGATTGTTTGGCACCTTCTCCAAGGAGAACCTGAAGTGTCAGCTCATTGATTTCTATATTTCTTAAAGCGTGTCTTAGCTGGGACCGCTCTCTTTCAAAAGCTTCGCATTCTATAAGCACATGTTCTACAGTTTCAGCTAACCCACATTTATCACAATTTCCATTCTCATGTTTACCAACTCTTTGTAAGCATTGATTTAATAAACAATGTCCAATACGCATTCTTGTGACTAAAACGTCCTCTTTCCTGTTTCCGAATCTTCTTCTCTCTGAACCAACTTTTTCTTGAATGCAGTAAAAATGTCTACCTTTTGTTCCTTCATTCCATTCCTTCTGCCAAATTTCCTGTATTTGTTTCGCTATTATCACTTTAATTTCTGTTTTACTTAATGCCACTTCAACGTCAATTTGTGAATGATTTAATGCCAGTTTAGCAAGATTGTCAGCCTCCTCATTTCCTTTCACACCCATATGCGATGGAACCCATACAAGATTTACCAGAAGTCCATACTGTCTTGTTCTGTAGAGACTCTGCATTACTTCGTTTATCATGTCTTGCCTTGCTGATGATGTTCCACTTTCCAAGCTATTTAGAGCTGATAGAGAATCTGTACAAATCACTGCCTTTGTTGGTTGTATTTCTTCTATCCACTGAAGTTGCTATTATTTCTGCAGTGAATACCGAAATATGATCTGAAGTTCTTTTTGACATTCTAATGTTAAAAAGTGGAATATATAACGCTACTGCTGTTTTCCCAAATTCTGGGTCTTTTGAACCATCAGTATATATTTGCACTGCACTATAATAAGTTTGATCTCTGTATTGCTGTATACCTACACTTTCTAATCCATTTGTATCGTTATGCTTTTCTTTAAGCAATTGGCTATCAATCAAAGGCATTGGGAAAAGCCAAGGAGGAATTGCTGACCTAGCCACAGTAGGGGCAACATTGAAATCCCTTAATCCTATTCTCCGGGCTTCCTCACTGGCCTTCCATCCAAAACTTGATAACTTTTTATGTCCATATTCCCAACAGTCCTCCAACACCATTTTAACTGGGTGACTGTCCGAGTGTCCCTTTATGCTTATGAAATACCTCATCTTTAACTTGAGCCTACGAATTACTTGAGGCATTAAACCCATCTCTACTTGCACTGCTGATATTGGGGAGGATCTAAACGCTCAACAAAAAATTCGCATAGCTTGTGACTGAATTGCCTCTAGTTTTACGAGTTGTGTTTTGGATGCAGTGCAATATACCATACTGCCATAATCTATTGCCGATCTTATTAGAGCACAATATATTATTTTAAGGGACTGGGGACATGCTCCCCAATCAACTCCTGCTAAACACCTCATAATATTTAATGCTTTTTTGCATTTGTCAACCAGTTTCTGTATATGTATACTAAAATTCAGTTTCAAATCCATCCATATTCCTAGAAACCTCACAACTGCTGTTTGCTTCACTTCTTGTCCATACAATTTAATGTTATTGGTAGGGTTACTTTTCCTTTTTGCAAAACAAATAACCTGAGTTTTATCTACTGGAAAATGAAAGCCCCATTCATTTCCCCAGTTTTCTACCATTTTAACGTCATTCTGACATACTTTACATTACGCCCTCTTTTCCACAGCGCTCGGAGGCCTTCTTCTTCTTCTTCCTTCCGTTTTATGGCCGTTCACTTCTTAGGAGTATTACTGCCACCTACTGTATACCTTGCACACATGAATAATGGATCTGAATTGCAGGAAGAAAACAAAAAACAAAAAAACCTTTAACATCCCAGAGGATCAGATACCAAGCTTCAGCTGACACTGTGTGTTCAGCTCCTCCAGCTTCCACACTGATCTCCTCACCCTCCAGGATGATCAGAGCTACTTGCTCCTTCTCCTCAGGCTCTAGATCCGGTGATCTAGTCCTGTAAGCTATAAAAATGTTATCACGTCCTTAAACCTCTGTCTATCACTCAAACCCTTTCCCAATAAATCCATTATACTCACTGACCTGTTCTTTATATTTTTAAAAAGCTCACTACGCTGTTCTTCATATTTACTACACTTAAAAATCACATGTTCTACTGTTTCAACCACACCACATTCATCACACATACCATTTCCATGTTTTCCCATTAATGCCAGTGTTGAGTTTAATCCTGTATGCCCCATCCTTAGTCTAGAAATCATTACTTCTTCTTTTCTATGCCTTCCATAGCACGATTCTTTTTTCCCTACTGACTTAACAATACTATAATACCACCTACCTGTACTGCTACTTTCCCATCTTTGTTGCCATATTTTTGTTATTTCTCTATTAATTATTGATCTAACTTAATTTCTTCCTAAAGGTATCTTAATATCTATCAAGTGTTTCCTTAATGCTTCTTTTGCTAACTTATCCGCTATTTCGTTTCCTACTATCCCAATATGTGCCGGCACCCAACAAAAGTATACAATTATACCCTCTATGTTCAACCTATATAATAATGTATAAATTTCTACTAGCAGATCTTCTCTGTCAGTTTTTGTTGACAATATACTATTAAGTGCTGATGCAGAATCTGAGCAAATTACAGCTGGCATCCTATTTGGTTTAGTCTCCTCTAACGACTGCAGTCCTATTATTATAGCAGTTAGTTCTGTTGAATATACAGACATTTTATCACTCAACCTTCAACTTATTTTTGTCTCAAATTTTGGAATATATACTCCTACTCCCACTTTTTGTTCAACTGGGTCTTTAGATCCATCTGTATAAATCTGTATACAAGAATAAACATTTTCTCTCATAAAACCATTAATTTCATAACTATTAGGATATCTATCTTCTGCTTTCTCCCGATCCTCCAGCAATCTCATTTCAACATTAGGTTCAGGAATATTCCACACCGATACCCCTTTTAATGGCATATTGGAACAAATATCTACATTTTCCAGACCACATTCCTTAACCCATTGTTTATACTTCCATCCAAAACTATTCCCATTATTCTTTTTATATTCCCAACAGTCATTTAAAATTTCTCATGTGTGATGACTCTTATTGCAACCCTGTAAATTAACCCAGTACATCATTGTAAGCTTTTTCCTTCTTAAGTCTAGTGGCATCTCTCCCATTTCAACCCTAATGGCATCTAGAGGGGTTGATCTTAGTGCTCCACAGCAAATTCTAAGTGCCCTAGCCTGTACGTTATCCAACTTCTTTAGCTCTGATTTTGCTGCAGCACCATACACTACACATCCGTAATCTAAACTTGACCGTATTAAGGCTTGATATACATTTAGTAGTATGCTTTTCCTTGCTCCCCACTCATATTTGGCTATTGAAGTCATGCAATTTATTACTCCTTTACACTTATTCTCAATTTTCTAAAAATGTCGATTCCATATTAATTTTCTATCAAATATTAACCCAAGGTATTTAAATTCTGTCACTCTTTCTAATAATTGACCATATAATTTCAAAGTAATTTGTTCCACTTTCCTTTTCTTTGTAAAAACCATATATTGGGTCTTTAATACTGAAAATTTCAGTCCCCATTCCACTGACCATCTTTCAACTTCATTTATTTATTCTTGTATTCCTTTGACTACATTCCCTAAGTTCCTACCTCTTTTCCACACTGCACCATCATCTGCATATAGTGCCTTCCCCATACTTGGTTTAACTCTTTCATAAATATCATTAATCATTATATTAAATAAAATTGGACTAATTACACTTCCTTGTGGAGTCCCATTCAGAATATCATGCAGTGTTGACATTTCTTCTATTCTAACCTGAAATGTACGCTTAAACAAGAAATCCAATATCCAGTTGTACATCCTCCCCCCTACTCTGATTTTATGTAGCTTAATTAATAGTCCCTCTCTCCATAAAGTGTGTATGCCTTTTCAATATCAAAGAAAACAGCAACAAGAAATTTTTTCATTGTTAAAGCTTTTTTAACCTCATTTTCAAATAATAGCAAAGCATCCATTGTAGATCTTTTCCTCCTAAACCCACTTTGAGCTGATGATAAAATCTAATTTTTCTCCAAAAAATAATTTAATCTTCTTACTATCATTTTTTCCATCACCTTACATAATGTAGATGTGAGAGCAATTGGCCTATAGCTACTTGATTTTGTTGCATCTTTACCTGGTTTTGCTACTGGAATCACTATTGCATTTTTCCAATCTTTGGGTAAAGTACCTTCATTCCATATCTGATCATATACATCCAATATTATCTTAATGGCTACGTCCGGCAAGTTTTTTAACATACTATAGCTGATCCTATCTCTTCCTGGTGTTGTATCCTTTGAATTGCTAATAGCAATTTTTAGTTCAAAAAGATTACAATTATCATCCATGTTACTATCAACTTCTTGTTTTTTCATGCAGACATTCTCATACATTTTATTTAACTCTTGTCTTCTTTTTAATAACTTATCACTAAAGTTTTCAATACTATGGACTATCTTTTCTTTATCTGTACAGGCCACCTTTCCATCTTCCTAAATTACAGGAATTTGTTTATGAGTATTAATACCATTCATTTTCCTTATCATTCTCCATACCACATGCATTCCAGTCTCTCTCCCAATTGTGTTACAGAACTCCTGCCATGCTTTTCTCTTTGCACTTTTAATTACCCTTCTTGCAGCTGCCCTTTTTTTCTGATAATCTATTACTGTATCTTGAGTTATTAACCTTTTTAAGACCCGGAATGCCTTATTCCTTTCTTTAATTGCCATTGTGCATTCTTCAGACCACCATGGAACAATTTTCTTTCTTTTCCCATTTCCTTTTATTAATGGTATAGATAGGTTCGCTGCTAAAATAATTCCATTTACTACTTTTGTATATCTCTCCTCAATATTCCCTTCTAGCTTCATATTTTTGACATTTTCTTCACACAGCACATAAAACTCCTTCCACCTTGCCTGTTTAAATCCCCACCTTGCACACTGGTTGACACTTTGCTTTTGTACTGCACTCTGAATCTCACAAACTACAGGCCAGTGATCACTACCCAAATTATCTTCTTGTACGCTCCAAGTGCACTTACCTGCTACTTACTTGAACATTTGCTATTAAACTCCTTAAACTCCTAGCATTCCAATGTAGTAGTAGGAAAGACATCTTACAGTTAAGGATTATTACTCTGAGTCATATCCATGGCAGTAGTTCCTTCTTCCGCTTTCAAAATCCCATGCACCTCCTCAGCTGAGACTCCTGTTAACTTGAGAAATTTATTAGCACATCCTACAATAATCCTTAATTTGTCAGATTTCTTTTCCACTTGTGAGGTACCATTCACCACCGCACAAATGAATGCCACAAAGTCAATTTTGTTTACTGTGATATGCAGATCTGGCTCATTCATCTCATGATTTAATTCTCTCTGAGAATAGGATTCCAACCTATTTCCTCGCACATTATTTACCTTCGGTTCAGCTTTACCTTTGTCTTTTATCTTGCGCATAGCTTCTGCATATGTTAAATTTTGAAAAGTTTTTATTGTTTGTGCTTCGCGGGCTTCTTGTTGTACAGGACATCCTGCATATGCTGCGCTATGTCCACCGCCACAGTTACAGCATTTAATCACTACACCCTCCTCACACTTGCCATATTCATCTTCCCCCCCACATTTTGCACACCGCATTTTCCCTTTACAGACATT
This sequence comes from allo-octoploid hybrid of Carassius auratus x Cyprinus carpio, assembly GCA_024542945.1. Classification (NCBI taxonomy): domain Eukaryota; kingdom Metazoa; phylum Chordata; class Actinopteri; order Cypriniformes; species allo-octoploid hybrid of Carassius auratus x Cyprinus carpio. The sequence continues at coordinate 27,475 of JANHFF010000577.1, forward strand.
TGCAATATAAAGCATCTCAGAGGTGGAGGTATGAACTCTCGCACCAAGAAGCTAACAAATCCTAGCTTCACTCTTGTGGGCAAGTTACTCCCTTCAAACTGAATCATCACACACATACTCTCACATCTTTTGTTGTCTTTCCACATCTGCAGTCTTCTAATAGAGATAACTGTGCCTCCACTTAGATTTCCTTCAATATCATCCACACTTACATTAAGAGGTACTCCTGAAATAACCCCTCTGATTCCATTACCTATTTCTGTGCATGATATCTTTCCTCCTGCCAACGTTTTCATTTTCAGAATTTTTTGTTTTTGCTTTTCATCCTTACATTTAATTATTATTTTTCCATTGTTTAGACAAGCTACAGCTTTCACTACTCCTATCTCTTTCTCAATTGCTTTTGATAATTTAACAGGATGAGGTTAGAGATTTGGACTTGTAACCAGAAGGTCGCAGGTTCAAGTCTCGGTGCTGGCAGGAGTTGTAGGTGTGAGGGAGTGAATGAACAGTGCTCTCTTCCACCCTCAATACCCATGGCTGAAGTGCCCTTGAGCAAGGCACTGAGCCCCCAGTTGCTCCCCGGGCGCTGGATATATAGCTGCCCACTGCTCCGGGTGTGTGTTCACTTCTCACTGCTGTGTGTGTGCACTTGGATGGGTTAAATGCAGAGCACCAGTTTCGAGTATGGGTTACCATACTTGACAAATGTCACGACTTTCACTTTCACTTTCATTACCACCATGACATTAAATAAACCAATCAAAAGCCTCTGGAGGTTTGTACAGCCCACTTGGAGCTGAAGTCCCACCCATCTGGAGCTGGCTCCGACCTCCGTTTATACCATAGACTGTATACTACGGTGACCCAGTAGTGCACAACACAACGGAATTCTCACAACCACTAGGGGGCAGTTGGTCTGCAGAAACGGGCAATAGACTACGTATTTCCTGTGAAATCTCAGGGCTCATAAAAGGTTCCGGTCTGTATTCTGCCATAGTGTGAGTGCATTACCAGCCGCAAACTTTTGTCAATAAACGATGATTATGAAATAATATTTATACATTTTGCAAATTATGTATACCACAGTAATATAAGTATTTAATGAAGAGTTCCACAAACATCCGTGAGTGGTTTACACAACTATTGCTGTGTCCCGTTTTGTGAGGCTCCTCAAAGGTTTTTCACACTTCTCCAGAAACTCGAAATAAGAGGATTCAGAGTAGTAACGTTAGATGTAAGGATTTTAACATCACTTAATACTACAGTCTGCAGGTGCCACTTCAAGAATGACAACAGCATGCGAATCTACACTAGGTAAGATCTAAACCCTTATTACTATATTACCGAGCACAATGTAGGCCTATTGTGAATTTTTTAATTGTCGTTATTTATTTTTTTTGCCGCTGTGGTTGCCTGTTTCTTTAAAAACCTCTTCCGTGGATCAAGGCAATACGTGTTAATAGATGATTCACCCAAAAATTAAAATAAATCTGTTATTATATACTCATAATTATGTCGTTGTGAACCCATATGGCTTGCTTTCTTCATTGGCATACAGAAATGTTGTAAATAATGTTACCGTCAGTCAGCTATTAGATAGACCCCACAGAAGAAATTCATAACGGTTTAGAATGACACGAGGGAGAATAAGCTAAAACCCCAGCTAATTTTTTTTTTCTTTACTTGTATGTCAATACATTATACATTTTTAAAGTATCCTTCAGGTTCAGTGTAGGCAAACTAACTTTTTACATTGTTTGGTGTGTATTTTCTGAAAACATGTCTCATTCAATCTAGATTTGAGATGTAGAACCATTTAATGGCCTTTTGGAGAGTTATGAACCTGCATTCCACATGGTTTACTTAAAGAAATGTTGCAAGAGGATCAGGGCCTTCTGTAGCCGGAATGAGCTCATGGCATGAAGTGTGTCCACACAGAATATCTGCTATTTTCAACTCTGTGTATTTTACTAAAAGTCAGGTATGCATCTTACTCTTAAATTCATCTTTGAGAATTTGATGTCTTGTATTGATTTGATGTAATTGGCATAATACATATTTACCTGACTGATAATAAATTGTTACTTTTGATTCTATTCTGTTTTACTCTGTAATTATTGACTCTAGTAGATTACGCTGTATCCTCGTTACCGCATTTCCTGTGTCAGGTTAGTAACGGACTTAAGTTCAGCTGAGATGGAGCATAGGGCACACCAGCTGTATCTTTAGAGATCCGGCTAACACTTGGTATTAGTTCAAGTGTACTTAGATTGTAAGGGTTTAGGTCAACAGGATGTTGTTCGCCCCAAACTAAATAGAGTGAGCCTAACATCTGTTTACTGTAATATTACTCTAGCTAAGTGAAGCTAGAGAAATCTTCAGCCAGCACCAGATATCTTCCCTGGACCGAGTGTGCGGACCTTACAGGTTTGAGACGGAGAGGTATGTGTAATAGTTGTTGAACATCTCAGTTTGTTTCATTCTTGAAGTCCCGAGTTATTGTATTGGGGAGTCATTTTCTGAGTAAAAACAAAAAAGAAACAAAGTAGAGATTCAAGTTTGAGTAACTGATGCCACAGTACTGAAGAAAGATAAATGGACTGAAACACTAAAAGTAAACAAAAAATCACTTTCTTTTAAATTGGATACGGAAGCAGAGTGCAACTAATCTCGTACAAAGATTTTCAGGGTTGTTTCAGGGAAATCAGAGTCACTGTGCAAGTCAAACAGTATGTTAGTTTCGTATTCTGGCCACAAGATGGAGCCAAAAGGTACAACAAAACTCATCTGCCAGTTTAAAGACAATGAAGCTGAGATTGAGTTCCAAGTTATTAAGAAAGACTCACCTGCCATCCTGGGAAGATCGGCGTGCACAGAGTTAGGACTTGTCAGAAGAATCTACAAAGTAGACTGTGAAGGAAACACAGACATCCTGAAGGAGTTTGATGATGTGTTCAACACTTTGGGGTGCATACCATGTGTGCATCACATCAAGATTGATCCAGCCATGGCACCTTTGATACATCCACCCAGAAAAGTCCCGATAGCACTAAAAGACAAAATAAAGTCAGAACTCAACAGAATGGAAAGACTTGGAGTCATCGAGAAACAAATCGAACTAACAGATTGGGTCAATAGTATGGTGACTGTTGTAAAACCGAACAAACTTCGCATCTGCATTGACCCAAAAGACTTAAAGCCATAAAAAGAGAACACTTTCTACTCAAGACAGTTGAAGAAGTCGTGAGTGAAATGCCAAAAAAAAAAAAAAAAAGTTTTCTCAGTGTTAGATGCTAACCATGGATTTTGGCAAATCCAGTTAGATGAAGAAAGTTCCAAGCTTTGCATGTTCAATACACCTTTCGGAAGGTAGTTTTTCAAGAGGTTACCCTTTGGTGTATCTTCAGCTCCAGAAGTCTTCCAGAAGTGCATAGCTCAAAGGCTTGAAGACCTGGAAGGTGTTGTAAATATCATGGATGATATACTCATATGGGGAGAAAATGTGGAACAGCATGATGCAAGGCTTAGGCAGCTTCTGGAGAGGGTAAGAAGAATCAATTTGAAATTGAATAAAGAAGACTTGTATTTAGCTTATTCAGTTATATGTTATACCTATCTATGCAATATAGTGGAATACTGCTCTTTTTGGTATATAAATTCAACTATATATATATATATATATATATATATATATATATATATATATATATATATATATATTATACCCTCGTTGGGGCTGAGTCCCCCTAAAATGAAAATCCTAGAATCGCCCCTGCCAAGACATACTGACATATAGGCCATGAGGTTATTTTAATGATCCCGTAATTTATTTTAATTATCATTAAACCCGTATTTGATTATCGCCATTTGAAAAACTCACAGTAAATACAGTTTAGCTTTAATCAAAGTTATTAAGAGTCTCAGGCAGACACAACACAGAGTAGTTTCCTTTTGTGTGAAAAAAATGAAGGCAGACTGCTGAGGGAAATTATATGAAAGAACATATGATTTCATTATTTGTGTGAATGCATAATAGAAAACCGAATGTCTTCAGAAAGGTTTCGATTACATTTGCTTTCCATCTTCCCTCTGTGTAATGCGTAATAAAGCTGTGTTTAGAAAGCAAAAGCTCTACTATGATCGAGGTGCAAGAGACCTACCTGCTCTGAAGGAAGGAGAAAAGGTGAGGTTGAGAGCAGAAAGTCACTGGCAGCCAGCTGTCGTGGTGGAAAAGCATGAAAAGCCAAGGTCATACCTGGTTCCACCGCTTGATGAAGAAATTTACAGAAGAAATCAAAAACACCTACTCAAGACGAAAGAGACAAGTTTCCAGAATTCACATATTCAGGATTCATTTGATCCAGTGATAAATGACTGTGTCCCAGATGTAGTGGCTGAAATGCCAGTGTCACTGCCAATAACAAAACCTGGACTGTTGTCTTCAAAACCTGAAGTTGTTTCAGGAGAGACTATAAAAGTGACACATCCTGGCAGAGTGGTTAGGCCACCAAAACATTATTCTTGCTAAAGTTCTAAGGACTTTATCTGTAGTTAAGTAATTGTTTGAGAGTTTAACACCTGTCATTTTGATTGGTGACACTGAGTTCAAAATTTAAAGTTAGATGCAAAACCAAAGGTTTGAAAGAAAAGTATTGTATTGTTCTTTGAAAAAAAAGGAAGATGTATGCTGGTTATTACCACTAGGTGGTGCTCTGTATTCAAGTATCCTGTGGAATTAGAGAACAGAATATTATCAGAATAAGAAACACAGACGGAGTGAACAGTTCTTGTGTGTCGTGTCTTCATTAATATCTTTGGACTCTTAAACTAGTAAGCCTAAACAGCTAACAAGAGTTACCAAAAGATATCACAGCAAGTATAGAAACTCTGAAGGTCAGTTCTCTCGTGCTCATTCATGAACAAGAACACGGTTAACTAGTGCTGTGTATTTCACCAAGAACAGATGACCTGTCATAGCTCTAGGAATCATTTCCCCAAGCACACAATCACCTGTGCTCCTGTTCATATCATCCTGAGATTATGACATCAGTTTTAGTACTTAATGACCTAATTTCTCAATTGTGTGACTAAAAAAAAATCATAGGTCTCACCGGTGTGACCAGCCGTTCGAGGAGGAAAAAGTCTCTGCGACGCTGAAAGTCTTCCTGTGGTTCAACAACAGACACTAGAGCCCTGCATTTCAGGCCGAGCCCGACGGCCCCCGACCTTTTTTACTCCCTTAGAGCGGGGCTTCGGGCTAATTTTCACGTTATAGGCTAGTTCAGACACGGGCGTGGCCCACAGCAGCAGCGCAGCTGAACAGATCTCGGTTCAAATACACGCAATAGGTGTCACGGTAGGAAATCCATTGTTTCCTCCGTGTCATGTTTTGTGTTTGTTTTTGTACTCACGTAGTCTCCATGTGCTCGTTTGGTTGATTGTTGTCACCTGTGTGTTGATTGTCTCGCTCCAGCTGATCCTCATCTCCACTCAGCTACATATACTCACTCATCTCTCTGTCTGTTGTCAGATCCTCATTCATGTCTCCACTTCCTAGTTGGATTACCGTCTTCCGTGTTCGTGTGCTGGATTGTGTTCGTGTTGTCGTCTTCGTGTCAGTGTTCCGGTCTGTTCCTGGTTTCATCCATTGACCGTCTTCACCTTCACCATCGACTTCACCCTCCAGCTCTTCTCACGCCACCGTAGACCTTCGTTTCCATTGCCTACATTCTGGACTCTGATATCAATAAACTTCTTCTGATTGCCTGCAATTGCTTCCTCCTCTTTTACAAGCCGTCACAGTAGGATCTGACCCTCATGGAAGCAGCAGGCGATCGCTCCCCATCTCATCTGGAGGAGTTTCTGCAGAGAGCCGTTGGTCGTATGGATCGCCAAGACAAGGCGATAGATGAGATGGGTCGAGCTTTCCAAGCAATGGTGACGAAGGTGTCCGAGCTCGCTCTCCAGGCTCAACAACAACAACAACCGCCACCCGCTGCGCCTCCCACGCCACCCACACCGCCGATCGTCTCCGGAGGGATTTCCCAGTCCGAACCACGCCTCCCCATCCCTGAGAAATATGCGGGTGAGCCAAAGTTTTGTCGATCATTTCTGTCTCATTGTTCTCTGCACTTCGCCCTGCAGCCCCGCACGTTTAACACCGAGGAAATGAAGGTGGCATTCGTCTTGTCACTACTGACGGGGAGGGCTGCCCTCTGGGGGACGGCGGTGTGGGAGAACCAAGACAGCTGCTGTGCCTCGTTCCACGCCCTTTCGGAGGAGATGAGACGGGTCTTCGACCGCTCCGTCGCCGGGAGGGAGGCGGCTAGACTTCTCACGGACCTACGTCAGGAAGACAGGTCCGTATCCGACTATGCCATTGAGTTCCGCACCCTGGCGGCGGAGTGTAAGTGGAACGAAGAGGCGCAGTGGGATCACTTCCTGCATGGGTTGGCTGACCGCATCCAACAGGAGATCCGCGCCGTCGAGCTCCCCACTTCTCTCAATGGCCTGATCGACCTCACCATCAGAGTAGACAACCGACTCGACCAAGCCGCCAGACGGAGGGGGAGAGCAGTTCTCGCGACCAGACCGGAGGCTCAACGTCAGCGCTCAGAGGTTGCGGTCAGCCCACCTGGAGATCTTGAACCCATGCAGGTGGGGCGAGCTCGGCTCTCCCGGGAGGAGAGGATCAGGCGGAGATCCCTGGGACTATGTTTATACTGCGGCAGCCAGGAACATCACATCCAGCGCTGTCCGGTAAAAGACCAAGCCCGATAGTAAAACGGAGGCTACTATCGGGTGGGATCTCTGCCAGGAAGACCTCATCTACATCGACACTCCTTCCGGTGAGTCTACGGTGGTCCACCCACGCACTCGATCATCACGCTTTGTTGGATTCTGGGGCAGAGGGTAGTTTCATGGACTTTAAGTTTGCTACTAAACTCAACATTCCTCTCACCTCCCTCAAACACCCCATTGCACCTTTTGCACTCAACGGACACAGACTGCCAGTCATCACACAGACCACTTTACCTGTTTCTCTCATCACATCTGGCAACCATACGGAGGAGATTTCATTTTACATCACGGACTCACCTCAATCCCCCATTGTTCTCGGTCACACCTGGCTCCAGAAACACAACCCCAGGATCGATTGGCGCCTCGGATCTGTGGTTAGCTGGAGCGAGGAGTGTCATTTGTCTTGTCTTTTGTCTGCTGGTGTTAATGTTTCTGAGTCTGTGTTTCAGGGGGAAGCAGTGGATTTGGCTAACGTGCCCGCGGAGTACCACGACCTGAAGGAGGTGTTCAGTAAGTCTCGTGCTGATTCTCTTCCTCCTCATCGTCCCTATGACTGTGCGATAGAGTTATTGCCAGGAACTTCTCCGCCTAAGGGCAAGTTATATTCTTTGTCTATTCCAGAGACGGCGGCCATGGAGAAATATATATCCAGTTCTCTAGCAACGGGGTTCATCCGCCCTTCTTCTTCTCCAGCGGGGGCGGGGTTCTTTTTTGTGGGAAAGAAGGACGGATCCTTGCGACCTTGCATTGACTACCGAGGGCTGAACAACATAACGGTAAAGAATACCTATCCTTTGCCGCTTATGTCTTCAGCTTTTGAGAGGTTGCAGGGAGCGTCCGTTTTCACTAAATTGGACTTACGTAATGCTTATCATTTGGTCCGCATCAGGGAGGGGGATGAGTGGAAGACTGCCTTTAACACCCCTAGAGGCCATTTTGAGTACTGCGTGATGCCTTTCGGGCTAACGAACTCGCCGGCAGTCTTCCAAGCACTCGTTAATGACGTGTTGCGAGACATGGTCGATCTGTTCATATATGTTTACCTGGATGACATATTGATTTTTTCTTCGTCTCTCCAGGAACACGTGCAACACGTACGACGAGTGCTTCTGCGGTTGCTAGAGAATGGATTGTTTGTCAAGGCGGAGAAATGCGTTTTTCATGCACAGTCTGTTTCTTTTCTAGGACACATCATTTCGACTGAGGGTGTTCGCATGGATCCTGAGAAGGTTAAGGCTGTGGTAGATTGGCCATCCCCAGAGTCTCGCAAGGCCCTGCAGAGATTTCTGGGGTTCGCCAATTTTTACCGGCGTTTCATTCGCAATTTCAGCCAACTAGCCGCTCCTCTGACCGCCTTGACCTCCCCTAGTTTGACGTTCAGGTGGTCAAACGCAGCCGAGGCTGCGTTTGCCAAACTGAAAAGCTGCTTTGTTTCAGCTCCCATTCTCGTCACCCCTGATCGCTCACGTCAATTCATAGTGGAGGTCGACGCGTCAGAGGTGGGGGTAGGAGCAGTGTTGTCCCAACGCGCATCCTCAGACGGAAAGGTGCATCCTTGCGCGTATTATTCTCACCGTTTATCTCCTGCGGAAGTTAATTATGACATTGGCAATCGAGAGTTGTTGGCAGTCAAACTTGCACTGGAAGAATGGCGTCACTGGCTTGAAGGGTCGGGTGTACCTTTCATTGTATGGACGGACCATAAGAATCTCGAATACATTAGAACCGCCAAAAGACTTAACTCCAGGCAGGCTCGGTGGGCATTGTTTTTCGGTCGTTTCGATTTTACACTTTCTTACCGGCCGGGTTCCAAAAACATCAAACCCGATGCTTTATCCCGTCTTTTTGAGCGTTCCGATCGTACTGCTACTCCCGAGCCCATTTTACCGGGGACCATCATTATCTCCGCACTCAGATGGGAGGTCGAATCGAAGGTGTTGACTGCCTTAGAAGGGGTAACGCCCCCGGCTCGTTGCCCACCGAACCGATTGTTTGTGCCGGAGGGGTTACGGTCAGACGTTCTCCAGTGGGGTCATTGTTCCAGTGTTGCTTGTCACCCAGGGGTTAGTAGAACTAGGTTTCTAGTCAAGCAACGATTTTGGTGGCCTGGTATGGCTCGTGACGTCCACGACTTCGTCTTGGCTTGTTCAGTTTGCGCTATTGGTAAGACTTCCAATCGACCTCCAGATGGGTTACTCTTACCGCTGTCTGTCCCTTCGAGACCCTGGTCCCACATTTCGCTAGATTTCATTACCGCCCTCCCGCCCTCTAAGGGCAATACGGTGATTTTAACCGTAGTGGACCGGTTCTCGAAGGCGACTCATTTTATTCCCTTGCCCAAATTACCATCAGCCAAGGAAACAGCGGTAGCTGTCATTGACCACGTCTTCCGTATACATGGCCTTCCGACAGACGTGGTTTCTGACAGGGGTCCCCAATTTGTGTCCAAATTTTGGCGAGAATTTTGTAAATTGTTAGGAGCGACTGTTAGTCTTTCTTCCGGGTTCCATCCCCAGAGCAATGGTCAAACCGAGCGAGCCAATCAGGATGTCGAAAGGGTTTTGCGATGTTTGGCTTCCAATAATCCTTCGTCCTGGTGTCAGCAACTCTCAATTGTGGAGTACGCACACAATTCTTTACCAGTGTCATCTACGGGCATGTCTCCATTTAAGTGTAGTTTAGGGTACCAACCACCTAATTTTGTCAGTACGGAATCCGAGGTTTCGGTCCCCTCCGCACACGCACTAGTCCAGAGGTGTCACCGCACCTGGACCAGAGCTCGCAGAGCTCTGCTCCAGGCTAGGTCGCGCACCAAGGCTAAGGCCGATCGCCACCGGTCGAAGCCTCCCCGTTACGTCGTCGGTCAAAGAGTGTGGCTTTCTACCCAGAATATTCCTATGCGTTCCGTTTCGAATAAGCTTGCTCCCAAATTTATTGGCCCGTTTTCTGTTACCAAAATCATTAATCCGGTAACAGTGCGTCTTAGCCTTCCTCCGGCGTACAGGAGGGTTCATCCCGTGTTCCATGTGTCCAAAATTAAACCGGTGATTTTTTCCCATCTTAACCCGCCTGCCCCGGTCCCCCCCCCGCCTCGTATCGTTAATGGGGAAACCACATATTTGGTTAATCGTATTCTGGACTCTAGACGGAGGGGACGCGGATTTCAGTACTTGGTGGATTGGGAAGGTTACGGTCCGGAGGAGAGAAGGTGGGTTCCTGCTCGGGACATACTGGATCACCGCCTTATTGATGATTACAATCTACAGGTAAAGCAGGCTGGGAACGTCAGGTGACGTCCTAGGGGAGGGGGTACTGTCACGGTAGGAAATCCATTGTTTCCTCCGTGTCATGTTTTGTGTTTGTTTTTGTACTCACGTAGTCTCCATGTGCTCGTTTGGTTGATTGTTGTCACCTGTGTGTTGATTGTCTCGCTCCAGCTGATCCTCATCTCCACTCAGCTACATATACTCACTCATCTCTCTGTCTGTTGTCAGATCCTCATTCATGTCTCCACTTCCTAGTTGGATTACCGTCTTCCGTGTTCGTGTGCTGGATTGTGTTCGTGTTGTCGTCTTCGTGTCAGTGTTCCGGTCTGTTCCTGGTTTCATCCATTGACCGTCTTCACCTTCACCATCGACTTCACCCTCCAGCTCTTCTCACGCCACCGTAGACCTTCATTTCCATTGCCTACATTCTGGACTCTGATATCAATAAACTTCTTCTGATTGCCTGCAATTGCTTCCTCCTCTTTTACAAGCCGTCACAATAGGCTTAAGCTGGCCGCAAAGCACTGGCAAAAGTAAATGCGACAAGGGGAAATAGTAAGGAGATATTTCAATTATTTACTAATAAACTAGTGTTTTCTGAGTCTGTGTCGCAAGGATGAAGGTGCCGATCCTGACTCGTCATCTCCTCAGATGCACCTTTAGAGAGAAGTGCATCTTTATGGATTATGATTATAATGAAAGAGGTTTTGTTTTCGATTTGTTTTATTTCATTAAGTAGTCATTTAAAGCTTTCTATAGATATATTTATCTATGTCTGTGAGGCATGTTTTCACTGAGTTTTGGTTCATGTTTGTACTCCTGTTATAGACGACACAGCAGAAAGCGCAACGTTTTGTTGATATTGTGAGTGCACACAAATAAAAGTAGACCCTTTGCAGTTACGAATGATGTATTACTCTTACCTTTATGTGCAAAAATGACGGCGTATCCACTGAGAAAAATGCAAGTGATCACTTGCACTAACCAAAGCAGTGATACTTTGGAGCTTATATAGATTCAAGGGGGAGGCATACATACAGTAGAGGTGGAGACAATCGACACAATAAAATGCAAATGCAGTACAGGAATCAGACACTGGCACCAAATGCATAGATACTAATCCAATCAGCTTGACAGTCTCACACATACCTTCACATTACCATAGAGACAAAAGGCACAGCTGTGCCTTGAGTTTAGTAGTCACCTTTATCTTGAGACCCTTATTCTGTGTCTTGTCCTAGATTTACTTAGGTGTAATAGTTCTTTTTATAACCATAACTGTTGACACATTCAACATGGATGGTAACATGTCGTACAAACTACATGATGACACAGAAAACCATGTAACATAAGAGGGAAGTCCTGGAGTCAATGTTGCCCGAATAGCTGTGAAGTCTGTTTTCTGTAGTCTATTTCCCACGTAGATTCACTCAGATGACTCTTTGTCCTCATGAAGCTTGTTCATGGATGTCTGAGGTGATGCTTTACACAAGGGTGCTGCATATGAGGACGACATGGCATGTCTGGTGATCATATAGTGTTTTTCTCAATCTAGTTTTAAGTAATTTGACACCTATGGACCAATGAGGTGGGGATGAAACTACTGAAAGGGGAAACCTATGAGGAAGTCTTAGCCACAGGGTTGGCCCCCGAGGCCTGTTGCACTTCGGTTCTTCCCTGGGCTCCCCACTGGTCTGTGTGTGTCCTAGTCTGTCCCTGTAGTTGGTGTGCAAACTTTACTGTGCAACATCTCCATCTTCCAATGGAACATCAGTCATAACAAAACATCATAACCCAAAGAAAATAGGAGTGACTGGAGTGTGCTGTAGTATAGCTTTGAAGGCTGTGAGTGTACTTAACTAGCGTTCTCTCAATGGAAGGAAGTGACCATCACCTTCCTGCAGTTTTATTTCCAAACCCGATTCCAAAAAAGTTGGGACACTGTACAAATTGTGAATAAAACAGAATGCAATGATGTGGAAGTTTCAAATTTCAATATTTTATTCTGAATCTAACATAGATGACATATCAAATGTTTAAACTGAGAACATGTAACATTTTAAGGGAAAAATAAGTTGATTTTAAATTTCATGGCATCAACACATCTCAAAAAAGTTGGGACAAGGCCATGTTTACCACTGTGTGGCATCCCCTCTTCTTTTTATAACAGTCTGCAAACATCTGGGAACTGAGGAGACAAGTTGCTCAAGTTTAGGAATAGGAATATTGTCCCATTCTTGTCTAATACAGGCTTCTAGTTGCTCAACTGTCTTATGTCTTCTTTGTCACATCTTCCTCTTTACGATGCGCCAAATGTTTTCTATGGGTGAAAGATCTGGACTGCAGGCTGGCCAGTTCAGTACCCGGATACTTCTTCTACGCTGCCATGACGTTGTAATTGATGCAGTATGTGGTCTGGCATTGTCATGTTGGAAAATGTAAGGTCTTCCCTGAAAGAGACGACGTCTGGATGGGAGCATATGTTGTTCTAGAACTTGGATATACCTTTCAGCATTGATGGTGCCTTTCCAGATGTGTAAGCTGCCCATGCCACACGCACTCATGCAACCCCATACCATCAGAGATGCAGGCTTCTGAACTGAGTGCTGATAACAACTTGAGTTGTCCTTGTCCTCTTTAGTCCGGATGACATGGTGTCCCAGTTTTCCAAAAAGAACTTCAAATTTTGATTTGTCTGACCACAGAACAGTTTTCCACTTTGCCACAGTCCATTTTAAATGAGCCTTGGCCCAGAGAAAACGCCTGCGCTTCTGGATCATGTTTAGATATGGCTTCTTTTTTGTCCTATAGAGTTTTAGCCGGCAACGGCGAATGGCACGGTGGATTGTGTTCACGACAATGTTTTCTGGAAGTATTCCTGAGCCCATGTTGTGATTTCCATTACAGTAGCATTCCTGTATGTGATGCAGTGCCGTCTAAGGGCCCGAAGATCACGGGCATCCAGTATGGTTTTCCGGCCTTGACCCTTACGCACAGAGATTGTTCCAGATTCTCTGAATCTTTGGATGATATTATGCACTGTAGATGATGATAACTTCAAACTCTTTGCAATTTTTCTCTGAGAAACTCCTTTCTGATATTGCTCCACTGTTTTTCGCCGCAGCATTGGGGGAATTGGTGATCCTCTGCCCATCTTGACTTCTGAGAGACACTGCCAGTCTGAGAGGCTCTTTTTATACCCAATCATGTTGCCAGTTGACCTAAGTTGCAAATTGGTCCTCCAGCTGTTCCTTATATGTTCATTTAACTTTTCCGGGCTCTTATTGCTACCTGTCCCAACTTTTTTGGAATGTGTAGCTCTCATGAAATCCAAAATGAGCCAATATTTGGCATGACATTTCAAAATGTCTCACTTTCAACATTTGATATGTTATCTACATTCTGTTGTGAATAAAATATACGTTTATGAGATTTGTAAAGTATTCCATTTCTTTTTAACTCACAATTTGTACAGTGTCCCAACTTTTTTGGAATCGGGTTTGTACAAAGAATCTTTCATCTTTGTTGTAAATTGAGCACTTACAGCCCTAACAGTTAACACCTGAGCAAACTGCTCCAACAGTTAGGTGAAGTGTGGAGGGGCTGCTTCAGAGTGGTAAGTAGACTGAGTAGGAGCTGAGTAAAGCTGTTCATTTCTCTTAATGTCTTCTTGCTTTTCCTACACTCTTTCATCCAGTGTCCAGATTTACCACAGTAATGACAACTGTCCTCTCTTTTAGGACTTTTACGTTTCTGTCGGTTCTCTGTGTTGACCTGAAAAGATGCTTCTGCAACCTTTACTCTGGCTTTGACATCAGAATCTCTTTCCCAAGTAGCTAACCTGTCCAAGTTGTTTTGCAAGCTTCCAGTGGACCGTGTAAGATCTAAGAATGGTAAAGCATATCTGTACTGGGCTAAAAGGCCATCAAACAATGTTCGAACTAGTGGTCCTTTATGATTCATTACCTTCTCTGGAGTGTCAGCTATTCCACTGTAAGCTGCAGCTGACTGACAAAACCTTTTAGCGTATTCACTTACAGTTTCATCTTTCTTCTGTACACAACTAGTGACCTTTGACCAATTCACTTTTGGTCCAACAATGTTCTTTAACTCTCTCAGAACTCCCTCTCTCAATTCATCTTTACTGGCATGTTGTAGTTCAGAAGTAACAGCAGACTCAAAACTGTTGAATTCAGATTCAGTTAGACATCAGCTGTGTGACTTCTGCTAACGACATGTCATAGAGACACATTTTGCTGATCAGTGCTCTTCTAATGGTCTTCTTGTGAAGGCCGGTGAGGAGACCATTACAATAGTCCACCCTGCTGGTGATAAAGGCATGAACAAGTTTCTCCAAGTCTTGACTGCAAACAAAACATCTAATTCTTGCAATGTTTTTAGATGATAGTATGCTGATTTAGTTACTGCTTTGACATGACTACTGAAACTAAGGTCTGTCTCCAGAATCACACCAAGATTCCTGACTTGATTTTTAGTTGTTTGTCCCCTAGAGTCAAGGTATGCATTCACCTTGAGAACTTCATCTTTGTTTCCAAATGCAATGACTTCAGTTTTTTTCCTTGTTTAACTGAAGAAATTTCTGGCACATCCAACTGTTAATTTCATCAATACATTGGCAGAGGGAGTCAGTGGGGCTGTAGTCATTTGGAGATAAGGCTAGGTAAATCTGTGTATCATCAGCATAGCTGTGATAGGCAATTTGTTTCTTTCTCATTATTTGACTCAGAAACTGTAATTAATATTTAAAAACATTACATGATTAAAAACAAAGGTTAAGGGTCTGAATCTTATGTTAAAGCTTGATTTATTTCACTATTATTCTTATTTTTTTTCTTTACAGTAATTACAATTATGATGATAAATAACAGCGAACACACAACACACACAAACATAATCAGTGTCAGTAAAGAAGGTGGTCTATCACTGCACTCAGCATCAGTCGTATCTGTTCCTTCACTGATTGTTGTTTTGTCAAGAGATTCACAGCTGTTAGAGAGATACAGTACTCAAGATGAACTACAAATATATCTCTTGTGAGAAAAAATGTAAAAACAACTAAATTAAAGAAGGTGATAGTGTTTTAAAATATTAATACTTACTTTGTATGCAATTTGCAGAATGTACCATTTGAATATGAACCAGCAGGACAGTCATCACACACTGTATCTCTGAACTCTGTTCCTATACAAATACAATTAAAAATACAGCATCAGTACATGAGCAATAAAGACAGTGACAGGTCTCACAGATGATGTCATCATTATTCAGTATCTATCAGTCTAATCATAATTTAGAGATATTTTCAGGTGGTTTTGTCTCGTGCTGTCAGAGACACAAGCAAGCAATGTCTATCACGAGAAACCACTTAATACTTTCCCCAGGTGCAAGAAATTATAAAGCTGCTTTGGAATAACATGCATATTTCAATAATTGAGTTATTTAATAGAAATGCAAGCAGAGTTATTCCTCTCAGTTTTTATAGATGTATATTAAAGCTGCTCGACTGATAAAAGACTGACCGGTTTGGTTGATGTATTGTCCAGGTGAGCAGGATGAATGTTTCATGACCCTTTTACAGCTGGAGAGCAAGTCTATACAGTAATAACCAGACAGAGGTACACACACTGTATCTGATGTTAATGTACATGCCTGCTTTACTCTCAGCCCATCACCTTCAACAAGAAAGAAAACTAATGAGTTAATTGTAGAAAACCTGGCAATGACGAGTCAGCTAGAGAATAAAATTACAATATATTTGAAAGCATGAAACCATGAAGACTCACTAAGAAAGAAAGTTTTACTCACTCGGATCACAGACAGAACAGGGCAGACATTCTATAAATCCATTCGGAACATGAGTGTAAGTCTTCATGGGACATGAATCACATGTTGTGGTCATGAACTCATCACAGTGTTTAAGAACTCGCTTTCCTAGACATCAAAGAAAACATTTATTATTGATTATTTATACATGCCATACGTACATAACTTTTACATGTATTTGTAACTGTGTAAGTTGTATTTATTCTATGTCTGTATATTTCTATAAACTGTGTAGACTTAAAAATGATTTTTTTTTTTTTTGTTATGTTTGTTCTGTATCTTGATTTTATGTTAAGTACATTTCTAACGTCACAACAAATCCCTTGTGTGCTTGTGTACACTTGACCAATAAATCATTTTCTGATTTAGGAAACACTCTAGAATAAATACAATATTGTATTTGTACCCAAGAAAGCTGGGTACACAGATTTTCTAATTAAAGAATCTAATTAATCTTGTTATGACCAATCCCAATATTGGTTTTTGACCTCTTTTTTTACTTCGTGTCTATTTTCAGGGATATCTGCTTCTGCTGAACAACTTGTCAAGAGTTGTGAATGTTTGTAAATCAGAATCAAAGTGAAATAAATCAGAAAATCTGTATCAATACTCAACCCTAGACTGGAGTCATCTTGTGTTTAATGCAATGATGGATTGATCAGTGATTACACACTTTCCACTGAGTTTGCAAGGTTTGTGAAATTAAATGTTCATTAGTCATTCAAAGAATGCGTATTTGGCGTGCTGTCCAGAGAAGGGCTCCGAGCTCGGGAATGGCCCGAACCTAGAGTACCTTAACTTGATTGTGCTCCACTGGTGTTGATAAGGCTAATTATCTGACGCGCTCCTCCCAAAACTTGTTAATAAAACATCATATGTTGCTGCCTTTATTACTTTGCTATACATTTAAAAGAAACATCTTTTAGATTTCTATATAAATGTATATACTTGTTTTTTTTTTTTCATGAATGTATTTTACAACAATACAAAGAGCAATGTGTAACATTTTACCAGATTTTAGACTTATTAACTTTTATTGGTAAATAAAATATTTCACTAGATTTTATAAAATTATTGTGCACCTGTGATTTTTCTAGAGTATCTTTTGCTGCTGAATTATCCACTAACCTAGTTTATAATAGTATTTTTGTCATAGATTGTGATTATATATTTTTTTCACTTGTTATTTTTCATTAAAATGAAGTTGTGTATATGTAGTAGATTGTGATTAACACACAAAAGAGTGATGATCAGGTCCACACAGAGAAGTATAGAAATTCCACATTGATTTAAAAAAAACTGCACTGGTATCAGATTGGATCGGAATCGGAAGATACTTTTCGGTATCGGATCGGTTCTGAAAAAAATGGTATCGTTGCATCCGTAACTGTAACTCAACACCTGGCCTGCACTAGTTGATTCTATATATTATTTTTATACCAGATGAAGGGAATGTACCACAGAAATACCAGATTGGTGGAGGTTTACTTTTAACAAGACCCTGACCACATCAGTCCAAACATAGAAGATTATATTATGAGAATATAACAGTTGTTCATCAGTAATAATGAATGATAGAGTTTAAAGTCTATAACGATAAAGTATCATATGACTCTTTAAGTGTCTGAGTTCATCTGCATCTATTGTGGGTTTGAGTGAAGAGAAATCTCATACTGGACTTACCTGGATCACACATTGGGCAGCACTTTCCATTAATTTCATATTCTGCATTATTACATGCTGCCACACAAAGCACAATCCTCATGAAGAGGAGAGGAAGCAATTTTGATAGATTATATAATACACATATCTGGGAACTAAATAAATCATCTGCAGAGGTGATCATTCTGTGCTTCTTGTTTCATGGAGCTGAAAAAGAGATTTGTGTTAGATGGCTTTCAGAAAAATAGACAGAAATAAATTGTTCCAGAGACTTTTAAATCCATTTGACTAAAATGTATGGGCCTCAAAACTAAACACTAATTATACATTGAGTGATTATTTTATACATTAATGCAGCAGCAGGTGACTCAACTCAAGACAAGAGGAGTGACAATTTACAAAATGCCTATATTTCATATTATATAACATATATTTAGGAAAGAAAGTTAAAGCATTCATTATTTAATTAACATTTGAAGATCCTGAATAACTCCATTTACTACAAAAGACAAAACTACTCTAAATATAGTTCAATTATAATTAGAGGTCGACTGATAGTGGATTTTGTCGATACCGATAGCTGAGGAAGGTTACACATGACTACACGTGGCAAGGACAACATCAGATGTAATGGTCAGGGAGTTCACAGACTAAACCAATAAATACTATCCAACCCTCTTGGGGTTGAATTGCCATTGGCTAGTAAATAAATAAATAAATAGTGTTCCTGTGGCTCAGTGGTAGAGCATTGCGTTAGCAGCGCAAAAGGATGTGGGTTTGATTCCCAGGGAACACACATGGCAGAAAAATGTATAGCCTGAGTGCACTGTAAGTCGCTTTGGATAAAAGCGTCTGTCAAATGCATATATATATATATATATATATATACACACACTATATATGTTTTTAAAATGGCACTGCTTTGTAAATATCTGAAAGTACACTCTTAACATCAGTCGGTGAAGCATTTTAATATGATAATCAAGTATTATTTAATGATTAAACTTTATTAATTAGAATTAAAACTTGGTTACCATGTATGAATGCATAGATATTTTAACTGAACATTTAAACTGGACTGGTGGTGGTGCTTTGTTGGTCATTCAGTGTTTCTGTTAAAAAAAAAGAAAGGGAAAAAACTAATAATAATACTTATAAGATGATAATAATAATACGAATTCTACTAATAAGCACATTATAAAACACAATAAGGATTAGCGAGCTACTGGATTCATGAATATTAATCAGGTTGTGTGCGTTCGCTCGAACTGATTTGCTGACATCAAAACAGGGATGATAATACGTGAGCACCAGCCAATGAGACTGTCGTTTGCGCATTAACTCCGCCCACTACCAGAAAACCTGACAGTTCTAAAAAGCTGAAAAAAAAATCATAGGAACTTATGACAGGTTATTTTGACAGGAAAATACAACAAAGTATATAGTTTACATGTAGCAAGTCAATTCTGCATGTATGTAAGACTCTATCGCTCTCACCAAGGCTATGGCGAGTGGTGCGCCTTTACAGTAGAGTTTACGGTGCGTCAAACACATGTACGTTGTGCATCCATTGAGATGAAGTGACAAATATCACAGATCGCTTGACGGAGAGAGAAACTCTGAAGCACTCAGTCAGAGCGTGTTCAGCGAGACAACATATATCTAAGTTAAACTTATACTTAACTTATACTGAGTAAAATCTGAGAATCTATTAACCATTGGCTAATATTAGACATCATTTAGTCGCCCAGAGTGAAGATTTAGTCACACATGCGAGTGATTTACTCGCAGTGTAGAGGGTTGTAATCATATGAACAATAAGCTGCCATTGTGTTCTTTTGATATTCATCTTTTGTGTGTCACTTTGAATAAAAGCACCTGCTAAATGAATACAAGTAAATGTAATGAAAGAACAGGGGAATTAATGCTAATCGTGGCTACTCTAGTCAATGCTTGTGTTTATCCCTGCAGCGCTGCTCTCCACACTGCATCTGTATACACATAAGCCTCCTTCGATTATATATAATGGCTAGTGTAGCCAAAATCCCACCAAAATCCGTTGGCATGACTTATCGGGAGAGGAAAAAATTACCTTTTATTCACATAACATCGGTTAATGAAAATGCCGTCATATCGCAATACTTTTTTATCAACATCTACAAAATATCGCCAAAGTTTTGCGCAAATCAGTAATGGAAATGTGCCTATTGCAGCTCCAGCAGATGACATGAACATTACAGAAACTACAGAAAATGAGCCTGATACTATCGTAACTAGAAATGTGCTGGTATTCGGTAATGCTATATATCAAGATAATGAACATGCACGGTATTGTTATCATGGGCACTTCAAAATACAGATAATTATTCATTACAAATGATACAGAATTGTGAATGCATTTTAAGAATACTTTTCCCATCAACTGGTCAAAAGACATGGACTCTGATGTAATCAAGCACAGATGAGAAGCGCATGGTGGAGCGCGTGAGAGATGCTCTGAATGAAAGCCAAGCGGACATTCACTCTCTGACAGCAGGTGGCGCTGAACAGCAGAAACGCAGCAGTTACCCTGAAAACCCTGCACTACTTTCTGTTTCTGAAACATATTTAAATGATTTAAACAGCCATTCAGACTTGTCTTCTAATCATTCATTAATCTCAGGTCATTACAATATTTAAAAACACATTGTTAAAATCAAAAGTTGCAACTGTTATTTAATGAGCTAACATGAACTAAGAGTTTTATTTTTTAAACAGGATAATAACTAGCAAATGTAGCTAATGCAATGTATTATGAAAACACTTTATTGCAACTAAATTTCATTACTGTGATAATACCGTATACTGTGATAAAAGTATTAGCAATTAATTGCAACATGAAATTTTGATAACAGCATATCCCTAATCTTAACATTACCTGGTAAGTAAATGTAGCATATATGTTATCATTAACGTAACAGCAGGGGATTATTGGCATATAAGAACAATGAGTTTCTCTTTTTCGTTGGATTACCATTAAATACAGCCAGCAGCTGGTAAATGCGGTCACTTTAATAATCCAATGATCCATCCCGTTTATTTCTCATCATATCCACTGTTTTCGATGATATTCGCCGTGATATTATTGACATGAAGCACCAGAAGAAGCTAAAGTGAATGTGCGACGTGGCTCTGTGTTACACTAAACTGCTTGCAAGCACTGAATTGATTTATTTCATGTGATCTTGTACTTAAATGGTGTAAAATTGCTTGATTGTTTTAATTAAAAACACATACAAATTATTATTTTTTGTGAGGATGCAGCATTGTCATTTCATGTCTTTCATATTGGCCTCTGGACATCAGACAGTCATTATTCTAGAAATCTGACCTGATAATGAACAAATATTTTAGCTTTGCTTGGCAGCATATTTAACAGATTAAAAAGGAAAGTAAAAAAGGGCAGGAGAAAGATTTCTTATCCTGTGGCTCCCTCTAGTGGAGGGGGCAATATTTGCTCAGCCAATGTAAGTCTATTCTAAATATTTGATTATTGATAATAATGTGTGTGTTTGTGTGTGTGTGTGTGTGTGTGTGTGTGTGTGTGTGTGTGTGTGTGTGTGTGTGTACAGCAGTAAACTGAATACAATGTGAAATATCTCCTTGTTTCAGATGATGAGAGAGATGAGAACTACTGGCCAGCCTTGTGGACTGAAAGTCAGGCTAAAGAGTTTAAAATAGGAACTAAATGTGTATTGAAAAATCCCAGCAGATAAAACCTGTGCTCCAGGGACCATATTCATATAACATCTAAGGATAAATGTAGCTCTTAACTAGCTGAGTGAGTTAGATGATTAACACTAAACAGTAGAAAATCAGTCCTGTCTCCCCTGCTGTAAATGTCATTGGCTGTTAAAGTCTTGTGTTGCTTTCTTATAATAAATGTTGATAAAACATAAGCAGAGGCTGGGATGGAAAATCACATTATACTTACTACAAAAAACTAGACTACACCATTGCAATTAACAAGAATGCAAAATAAGAAACTCACAAAACTTGCAAAACAGCAGCTATGGACTTGTTTCCGCACACATAACGCCCACACTTTCTGCAGAACACAGATTTCATTTACCCACAGAACTGGAACAAAAACTTCCTCTTCCACTTTTTATTTTAATCCAGCCTTTCTGCTAAAAGAACTAAAATGACCTTTCAGATTTATTTAATTATATAAATCTTTATAATCCAAGAGCGTATAGAATTTAGTAGGAAGCTAGGGACATGTCCCTACCAAAATCCAGTGATTACTAAATTGTCCCTAGCAATTTAGTTTTAAATTCATTTTAAATCAATGTTTAAATCATTTTCAAAGTTTTTAAATTCATTGTTTTACTTTTGTGATTATTTTTTTCATGATTATTTTACTTTCTTTTATGTAAAGCACTTTGAATTACCATTGTGTATGAAATGTGCTGTATAAATAAACTTGCCTTGCCTAACAATAATTTTGATCAAACAATTAAATATTTTTAATTATAACTGTTGTTGTAATTTTGTCCGCATCTGAAATAAGATATTACCTGAGAAGTTAAAGGAAATACTAGGGATGCACCAAATGAACGACAAACAACATTATTCAGCCAAAAAAAAAAAAAAAAAAGCTCATGACATTTTAGGTGACATGATCAAACAGCACTCAGCGTAGACAGAGGCGTGCACTCTTTATGAAGCAAACATGTAGACAGTGTGGAAACATTTAACACTGTCTGAGAAAGATGCAAACGCTACAAGCACCTACAGCAAGTGAGTTTAGCACTTCATCTCATGTGTTTGATGAGAAGGGAAAGGATGTGTGTTTGTGGTTTCTACGTCCATTCGCACTCTGCTTCATAAACATATATATGACTGTGCTGTTACACATCTGAGAACTTTTGAGGTTTATTCTAAATCGTGTGCACGATTTAGCAAATCGAGGGAATGCAATAGTAAATCGAGGGAACGAATTAGTAAATCGTGCGCACAATTTATTTATTTTTTCTTGCATGTCATGCGTGGGGCTCCGTAGATAATAATTACAACGGCTCTATTAATACATCATAACATTCACACATAGTGTTCAAATTGGGATCTGTGATATTTTCTATTGCTTTAAAAGAAGTCTCTTCTGCTCAGGAAGGCTGCATTTATTTGTACAATAAAAAATACAAAAACAGTAATATTGTGAAATATTTTTACTATTTAATATAACTGCGTTCTATTATAATATATTTTCTGTGATGCACAGCTGTATTTTCAGCATCATTACTGCAGTCTTCAGTGTCACATGATCTTCAGAAATCATTCTAATATGATGATTTGCTGCTAAAAGTGTCCAGTTTTCCTTCTTTTTTTCTTTTCTTTTTTGTCTTTAGCCAATCACATGCCTGATTCAAGAAGGTGGTCTCAAAAATGGCCAAATATTATTTTTTGATTTTACTTACTAATTCATTTTATCTCAGACACCATTGATGACAACTTGATGTTGACTGTCAAAAAAACTAAAGAAATGATCTTTGACCCGAGGTTGGTGGGTGATCATAGTCCAATTTAAGTTAATAAGGAGGAAGTTGAGCAGGTAACAACATAAGTATTTAGGTATCTACTTTGATTTTCAGCTGCAATGGAGTCATCATGTGGACTATGTTTGTACATGAGCTAGTCAGCGCTTGCATTTTCTGAGAAGGCTCAGGGTCCATGGGGTGGATAAATCTATCATGTTACTGTTTTACAGATCAGCTATTGAATCTATAATATGTTATGGTTTTACAATAAAGTTTGGCAATTTGACTGTTGAACTTAGGTCACAACTTCAAAATGTGGTTAAAAGAGATGGAAAAATAATTGGTATGTTGTCTCCACTTTCTCTTCTTTTCTGAGAGGTCTGTTAGAAAGCAAAGTCTTAAAATTATTGGTGACCCAAGCCATAATCTCCATAAGGAGTATGAGCTAATGCCCTCAGGCAGGAGATATAGGGTTCCAATCTGTAAACTGAATAGATACAAATTTTCTCTAATTCCATTATCTGTCAAATTATTGAATAAGTGATTGAAGTTTTTGTGTTTGGGTGAGGGTAATGTGATGGGTAACAATGTAATGTTGGTGTATTATTTGGATTGTGTAGGAACTATATATGTTTTGGAACGGTGTAATTTTTTTTGTGTGTGTGTGTGTGTGTGTGTGTGTGTTTGATCTGCTCTTCTGGTTGCCTAAGACAAAATTCTCCCAAGAGAGATAATAAAAAGAGAAACTTGGACACCACACACACCAGCTCTGCTTTCTCCGTTATAATTTGAGACTTTAACTTTGAATATTAAAATAGAACTAGAACTAGAAATAGAAATGGACCATGTTACATTTGAATCTCTTGCAGTTAAGTTTCTCTTGTTTCACAAGTTCAAATTTGTTGCTATTTTGAGTGCCTTTTTTATTAATTTTGGATGTTCTTTTTGTTTCAGTTTGAATGTGTCTTTAATTTACCTCAGTTTTTCTTAATATAATTAATATATTCATATTTATTTCATATAGCACATTTTTATAATTCAGTTCTGGGCTGAGTTTCCCAAAAGCTTTGTAAGCCTAAGAAGTTCGCAAAAATGATTGTACGACTGATCTTAATATTACGGTTTGTTTCCCAAAAGCATCATAACTTAAGTAGCACTTGAAAATCATCGTAGATCTACGAGTGCTCTGGAGTAATCGTAAAGCCCTAAGTGCATCGTAAGAAGACAGATTTATGCGGTCACCTGCAGGACAATCAGCAGATTACACCTTTAACTTGATGTAAGTGCAATGTGATTATAATATAAGGATTTGATTTGATTGTGCTTCATTCTACACTTTATGACTCGTTTTCTTCATTTTTTTAATTAATTTATAAATTAAATAATTAAAAGGGCAGAAAAAATAGAAATAAACTTTTCAATTAAATGACTGAAAAAAAACAATAAAGGAAGTAATGTAGGAAATGCTTCAAAGACTGGGGGGGGGGGGGGGGGGTTATCTGTCAATGACTTGCAGAAGTGCACGAAAACCAGCCATGTATTGGACCCGGAAATAACGTCTCTCTCTCTCTCTCTCTCTCTCTCTCTCTGTACTGTATATAAAGCACATTATATATTATTATGTAAAGTATAATATTATACACACTATAATATAAAATTGAATTATATTAGTTATATTCAAGTTGTCTAGAACGCAGCATTAGGTTAACGTCAATAAACGATCGTGTACTACAATTACGAGCCATTCTATAACGTGATATCTCAGCATTTGACAAATGGAAAGCAACTCCTGAGTAGCACTTAAAGCACAGATATGTGTGATTGCTTTACGTGCATTTTTGGGAAATGCACATAAAACCATAATGAACGATCGTAAAATTACTCATAGAAAACGCTCTTAAGCGCTAAGATCGATTGTTATAGGAAAACCTGGCCCGTTTTTTTTTTTTTTTTTTTGTAATAAAGTTCAGTTCTATTTTATATGGAGTTTTATGTTTTTATTTTTCATTTTTTATCCAGTATCCATTTTAAAAACTATCGGTTAATTAATTGGTTATCGGCAAGTATGGGTCAGCCTAGCTATCGGTAAAATTCAATATCAGTCGACATATATTTTAAAGTATATTCACAAAGAAAACAATTATTTTAAATAGTAAAAATATTTCACAATATTACTGTTTTTTCTGTATTTCTGATCAAATAAATACAGCCTTCATGAGCGGAAGAGACTTTTTTAAAAACATTCAAAAACTTACTCATCCCAAACTTTATATACACACACACACACACACACACACACACACACACACACACACACACACACGCACACACACACGCATATGGTATATCAGTCTGGCGAGTAAACTTAAAAATTTAGTAGCCAAAAGCAATTCTATTGCCAAGGTGTCCGTAGAGGATTGTTTGTTCAAAAATTCACAATCATTCATAAATGAAACACAGCTGTGTTTGCTCTGAGATGCTGGCGGCTCAGCTGTGAATTTATTGGAACTGTTGAACTAAACAGAGCAAAATTAGACAATGTTCTTAATATTTAATATCTATATATCTTAATTAATAACTTTATTAAACTATTGTATAAAATCAAAATCACATTTGCAAACTTCCTTATAATTATTTAATTACTGTCACTCATCTTAGTTAATGGTGATCTCACACACTTCCATTAAAATCAATGAAGCTCTCTTCACTGTACAATAAATCTCTTGATGAGGACATCTTACCTCATCTCACTTTAATGTGTAACTCCAAAATAAAACTAATCTAATCATCACTAATCATCTAAATCAATTAACAGCTTGTATCAAAACAAGAGTAGGAGCTAGTGTTGACACACGTGTAGAGTTTTTGACACACTGGTGCTTTGAAACAGTGTTCCGGAGCATTGCTTGAAATAAGGCTGTCACGTGACCTGTGAAAACGAAACTTTGTTACCTCACTGACACCGTCACGCTAGGCTCAAATACAAAGCGCGTCGATTTCGCTGTCACATACCCGCGATCCTTTAAGTGCAGTGTTATAGTTACATCAGTCAGCATGCATATGTTTGTAGTGTAAGGGAAACAGGTCAATTTAGCTCAAAGGGAATCATTTAAGATTTTAAAGGGAATTTGAACAGAATCACTGTTTCACGGCTGATCACTGAAACGGCCAGCGATTCACTGAACCAGCCGTTTAACATCAAATCTGCGCTGGATATTAATATCCAAAGTATAGTGAAAACACTATTAATTAGCACAGTAACAAGATCGGCAGTTTAAGACATTAACTTGTGAGCACAAAACACAAGATACTTCTCTTTTCAATATAAATAAGCCTTTATTAGATAAATCTAAGACATATAAACTAATCTAACACATAAGCACACGCACTCACACATTCACACAAGTTGCAGGAGGATAGAACGTTAGGAAAGAGTGAGTTTAAGAGGATGAAAATGTGAAATCCCAAGTTTACAGCAATACGTGAAATTGCATAGACATGATGAACAACCATTAATCACTTAATTAACCCTCGCACTGAGTTCCTCAATGAGGTTAAAATTATATTAGATAACACCAGTACAGATGTGAGTCTGGAGGTTACTTGCGTTGCCTGTTTAACGGGGTTCCCTTTGTTGTCGCTGAAAAGGGGGTTTCCCGAAGTTGCTGATTGGCTGGAAGTTCAGTAGTCGTTGAAGTGACGTCTTGGGAAACCCGTGGTTGGGCGTAGGCTGAAGATGCGGAGTTGTGGGCTGGCTGAAGTTTCAGACGGGCACTCGAGGTCAGACTCGGAGACACGGCGTTACAAAACTTAACTCAGAACACGAAACTCTCAAACGGAAAAGAAAAGAAGTAAAGTTTGACGAGACTAGGTGGTGTTTCTTCTCATCGTGGCTAAGTAGCAGCAGGCGTGCAGGCCGAAGCACGCTGGAACGGCGCTCGAAGAACGCTAAAAGTGATGACAAAGCATGACTAAAAGCTTAAACTACAAGCAAAGCTAAAAGCCGGCATGACTGATAGCAAAAGCTTGACAAAAGCTAAAAGCTAAAAGCAAAATTTGATGGTGTCCTGAGTATTTAAACTGGCCTTTTGGCCACACCTCAAATGTTGTCTTGACCAATTAGATATTGTCTTTTCTCGTGTGTTGCATTGTTTGTCCCACCCATTCATAAATCATATGTTATCTTATCAAGCACGAGGTCCGAATTTTCCCGCTCTTGCAGGGTATAATTTGGACATGATTCCTATAACAAGAATATGATACATTTGACAAATAACTAATGGTCAGAAACGTTTCAAGCAAGAATATTCGAACACACACATACTAAACATGAATATGATCCCTTAAGCTATTCAAGAGTTATTTAAAAAGACATACACAATAAGTGATTAGAAACATTAAAATCAAATGTGTCGGTTACATAAATGATATGGAGTTAAGCAATGGACTGATATCCATTTAGAAGTCTTTTTTGAGTTCATTTTGGTGCATATATGCATTGGAAGGCATTCTCTGTGCCATTCTGGGGAGTAAGGATATGTCCTGTGGAGACCAGAGGGGTTAACAGGTCTCCTTAGGAATTTCAGTCTGGTTTTGCTAGGTGGGGGGAAGTCAATCCAACGATCTTGTTTTCTCTGTCATGGCTTTACATGTGAGGCTCAGACTGTCCATCTCTTCGATTACTTGCCCCAAATTAGACAATCTCTTCTTCGAATTGAAATTGTCAATAATTGTTCTAATGGTGTTAATGTTGAAAGCTGTTCTGTGAAAGAGTCGGTTATCAGACTGTGGTGCTGGGAGTTGATTTACAACATCCTGCCTTTCTGTGGAATTCGGCTCATGTTTCAACCAGGCTCCCGATCGAATCTTTAATTTGTCTGGTTCACGCTACATACCCCCCTTCGATCGGCGAGGTGTTTAGCTGAAGACATCGTCGATCGCTGGAGAAACAAAGGCAGAAGAAGCAGACAAACACAGCAAACAACAAGACAACACCTCCATGACAGTTACTGTACTGGTGCAGGCATCAGGTTATTTAGGTACACGTGGTTAAGTTCAATTACTCAATGTAGTTTAGTACATTGAGGATAATTTAGATCATTTTGGAAATCATTGTTTTATTTTGATTCGCAAATCAAATTTGTGGTTAACTTTGTTTGGTTCTTCTAGGTTGTCTTAATTTAAACGTTTACCGTTAATTTTCTAGTAAGATCATTTGCAATGAAATGAGTTGACCTATCGTGCATGGAGCTCTCTGGCTTCCTTTCAGTTTAGAGTGGCTGGCGGATATTAGGTGTGGTGAGTCAATCCTAATATCAGACCTTCGACCCTTGCAGGGTGTCTAGGTGTTTCACCTACTCAGGAAAGAGGGGAAGGAGAAGGATAGGTAAAAGAAGAACAAAAACAAAACAAACAAAACAAAGCTGCTGTGGGTTTTCCTAGCATGGCTTACAACTGCTGTTGAGCTAGGATGTCATGTGCAGCTAGTGTGTCATGTACCTTAACTTAGTGTCAGATGTAATAACCTATTGTGAGGATGGCTGCATGTTTCTTCATGGAGGGTATATGTAACTTTGTTACACTAAAATTTGGACATTCTACCTGTGGGAAGAAGATGTTTGTTGAATGTGTTATCAGTAGATGTGGTTACCTCTGGGTGTAGGTAATGTTGTGTGTGTTAAAGGTGTAGTGTATGTGTGGTCAGATCTGTTTCAGTCTGTGTTGTCTCCCCCCTTTGCTTGTATGTCACTGAAGACTGGCTCTCTGCATCCTTGGCTTGGATGAGGGCGTGTCCATGGTCTAATGGGGGTCAGTCCAGCAAGGCAGGAAGTTCTTTAGCAGACAGTCGGAGGCAGTTCAGCAGGGCTGTGTGAAGCTGGGTTGCAAAACTTTGTCTCCTATGTTGCACTCTTCTTGTGATGCCTTCTGGCTGTGGCAGACTTTCTGACCTTCTGTGCTCTGGTGGTCGCTGTTGCACAGACAGGAATGTGGTTCTTGGAGTTGGAATTCATTTGACAGTTTGTTAGTGAGCATTGGGAGACTGAGGTGATGTTCTTTAGTACCTCAGATTTTTCATCAACGGTTGGCCGTGAAAGACTTGTTCGTTCCGGGTGGTTGTTGAACAGGTGCTTGTCATCTCTGATGTGGTGTACCAGGTGATCATCGGCCTTCCATTCTGTCGCTGGTCACAGCGAGCATGACTCAACTTTGTGGTCATATGCGTGTAACTGGTCTTGAAGGAACTCTTTCAGTTGTCTCATGACTTGTTCCATTTCTTCTGATGGTAAGCTGTCATGTTCTTGTGAATACTCAGCACTGTGCATGTCTGAGTGGTGCTGAGGTGGGTTTCGTTGTCGCTTACCCACATGAGTTGCTCTTGGATGAGTCAGGTGATTACCTTTGGATGTCTGGTTAGGTTTCCAGTTGTTCTTATACTTTTGGTTTCTTGAGAAGCGTGGCTGGTCCCATGGATTTTTCCAACGCTTGGGCTGAAAGCGGTTGTGGACATGGGTGTCACGTTCTCTGTGCTCTTGATGGAAGACTCTGGTGTTGGGATGCCACTGGGTGTCGTCCAGTGCAAGGCATGAGTCTTTGTTGACAGAGTTCAAGAGTGTGGATGTTTTGTTACCTTTCTTTGAGGCCATCTTTTGCTTGTTAGAGGCCTTCTGTGTTAGGTCACGCAACTGTTGGATGGTCATGGAGCGTGGACAGGCCATGACGCCTAGATGGTGGCTGACTCCAGGGTGCAGATTCTTTAGGAAGAGGCTTTTGAAGTTCACATCCTCTTCAAGGTCAGGCTTGTTGTGTGCACCAAAGTAGGCTTGTCGGAGTCGGTTGTAGTAAGCTTGTGGAGTCTCTTGTCGACCTTGTTTGGTTTCCAAGGCAGTCAACAGTCCATGTTCAGACTCTGGGTCTGTAAACTCTTTAATCAGGACCTTATGAAGTCGCTGGTAGTTTGACTTTGTTTGACTGGGCTGTCGATCTAGAAAGTTTCGTACCTCGGGACTGGACGTGGCTCTAAGGATGTATAACCTGTCTCTGTCAGTCACATGAGGTCTCATTTCCAGATGAAATTCGATATCTTGCAGGTAAGCCTGGATGTCGTGGCCCTCTGTGGAGTTCGGGTTGAACCTGCTGATGTTTTCAGACAGCTTGTTGAGGTCTTTGATGGTCATCCCGTGTGCAGCTCTAAGGTCTTGGACGGGAGGTTTTCCTTCATTGGCAGGAAAGGGTTGTGTGGCGAAGGCAGGTGAGGTTTTAGGTTGTGGCCCTTCGCTCCTTTCGTCATATGCCAGTTCTTGGATGTGGGGCTCTGCTCTGCTCAGCAGTGATGAGGCTAAGAGATGTTTCTCTTTCCTTGGCTCTTGTTTCTGCTTGTAAGCATATTGGAGTTCTTTTCTGACCATGTAGAGCTCATCGTTGGTATCGTCTAGTTGTTGGGTCAGATTGTCCATTTCAGTTCTGTACCTTTCAAGGTGGTCTTTCAAAGCACTGATTTCAGAATTCTTGTCTCTGATGTCATTCTTGGTTTTCTCTAGTAGCTGTTCGGCATACTGGAGTCTGTTTACCAGGTCTCTCTGGGCAGCTGTTGCATGTTGCTGGTTGAGCTGAGCTGCTGCCAGGGCTGCTTGGAGCTTCTTAACTTGTTCCGTTGTTTCCTGCTCCCTCTCGTTGGGTGCTTTGAGTTGATCTTGAACTTTCACTTCCAGCTTGTCTATGCGACGTTGAGCACGTGTCAGCTCCTCTTGAAGGTGGGTGATGTGCTTGTCGCTCAGTTTCAGCTGGGTTGTGAAGGCATAGCTTAGGGAGCTGGTGATCTTGACTAGCTCCTCGTGGTTGTTGTTCTGGCTTGAATCTTGTGTCAGGAATCTTCTCAGGATTAGGATTATTATTAAAAATAATAACAGTTCAAATGTCTTGGGGGTGAGGCTGTCTGTCATGCCTCTCAGCCAAGTGTTCACATCTTCCCCATGGGTGATGGGGTCTGCAGTCTGCGGCATGTTTGCACGCTGGGGAGAAGAGAGACTGACACAGATCTGTGTGGAGTAAAAGCCTATGTGTGGTGGGACAACTAAGTGTTGTGTCAGTGATTGTGAACCACTAGTGTAGTGTGGTGATGACTGTGCTGGTCTCAGGGTGTCTAAGTAGACTAGAGATGCGAAGACTTTGTCACTCTAATGAGGAAGAGGAAAAGAGAGAAAGAGGTGAAAAACAAATTCAATGACAAGCAACAATTTCTGTTTTTCAAATGAGGAAAATTAATTTTCCCAATTAAATGTTATCAAGAAGATAAACAATATTATTAAATCTCTTGTTTTGGACAAAAGAATACAATAATAATGCTGATATCTCTTTCCTTAGTCTGACAGGATTGACACCGTACACCTTACAGTTGGACCGCTCACCAGGGAGGCTGCGAAGGCGACAGTTGTTCAACACGTATCTCTATTACATTGATCTCAGCGTTGGATGAGATGCTAACACTTGGATTGCGTTTCCAAATGTAGGGAGGTTAGGAAGAACAAAGGAGAGGTTGATTACAATCAAATTCATAAGGGTGATTTGTCTTTGACAAGATTGTGTATTTCATTCACTTAGAATTGATTGATGGTTCTTACATGTCCCTACAAATGTTAAAAGTGAAGAGGAAAGGAAAGGAGAGAGAGGACGGAGATGGTAAGTCTCAGTAACGGTTATCTCAACTACGAGGAGAGCGTTGTTTTAGTTGCTGTACAGCTAATCAACAAAATAAACTTTAAGTGAAAGAGTTGTCTTTCTAATTTATTTGAACTCGTAGTGAGGGATAACAATGTCTCCTTTAAGGGCTCAGGTGTGTCGTTCCCAAGCTAGGATACACAGAAATTAAAAAGTAATAAATGGGCAAAATAAGCAAAAATTAAATTAAATAAAGGAGAAAATCTATAAATAAAACAATAGTGGCTAAGTGTATAACCAAAACAGGAAGAAAGAGGGGTAAAACGCAATAAAATAAGTACAGGTCTGAATAGAATATATTCAGATGGGTAATAAATAAATTAGGTAGAATAAGTTTAAACTTTCAAAGTTCAAGTCTTATTCGTACCTAAAATAATTAGGCCCAAAAGAGAATACTAGAAGTAATGATCATATAAAATGATTTAAGGGGAAAATTTGAATGATTCCAAATAAATTTAATGTTTCAATTAAATTTGGATTTGACACAATTAATAATTGTGAGTTAGTATTTCTAGTATTTCTAGTAAAATGCCAATAAATGGTATCGTGGGAAAAGAGAGAAATAAAAGAGAGAAAGAGACCAACAAGTGTTAGTTGAGATGTTTAAAGGGTTAAATCACTTTAGCGTTGCACAAACAGACACTATTCAACCACTGGATGTTAATGCTAACGGCTAACCTTTGAGGCTAGTGGCTTTAGCATAGACTTCAATGTAAATACAACTATTTCGTTAGCTTAGCAACACCGTGGAGTTTGTTTACATTAGCGTCAATGCACTGCGCGTGCGCAGTTCAAAGTAGCTCCGGAAGTAGGTTAAGACTTCCGTGTCACGGTCGTAACTGTGGCAACCAAAACAAACTCTAGTGGACTAGCACATGAATCATTGCATTGCAAGTACAGTTAAGCATGTTACATGAAATGTCGGCGCATTTCAACACTGTACAAATAACAACACCGCGTTTAGATGGTTTTGCGATGTGGCGCTTAAACTCTCAGTTCGTACAGAGTTAACTTTAACTTAATTTAAATAGCAGCTTCGTGCTGTAGTTAAGGGAAAAGTGAGGGCGATCTCGGCGGATCTGAAATCTCTGTGCCAGTTTCTCTGGACACATAAACACAACAGGTTTTCTTCGCTGTTGGTACACAGTTAAAATTAACTTGATCAAGCTTTTAAAACACTCCCATTCAAATTACTCACGGACACACGCAGTGTTAAGCGAGATTGCATTCACTTTGTGAACAGGGAAACATTATTCTCTAATGTTTAACCCAGGGAGTCGAATAGCATGTGATTCGGCAGTGGAACACGCACTGGCAATCAAGCTATGAATAACGAGGCTCTGATAAATAGATTGAGGAACACGCTCAAAACTATTCTTTATACACCGATGTATTTCCCTTTGAATTAACGTTACTACAGTTTAGCTCCGTTCAGCGAACGGTGACTGAGATTCCCTGCCGGGAGTATAGCTTTTGAGAGGCACTGGAACACGCAGTGAAATCAATTTAGCTATAAACAAGGCATTACAAAAATGAGGAACACGCTCAATTTCTACCTTATTGTACGATCTCAGACGTTAACTTTAAGTTCACTTACTGCCGTTTAACAATGAAGAGGCGGACTTGAGTTACAGCCTCCTCTGCGTTCATTCTATTCAAGCGGTCGCGCGCTGCTTACGTCACGGGTCACACACACACACATACGTCTCGACTCAGAAGCTTCTCATCTTTCATCCGCAGCAAAAGAAAAGATTAAATAACTTGGTTTATGCTCACAATTTAGATTAAACTGCCCGCATTCTCCACCATAATACTGTAAGGGAAACAGGTCAATTTAGCTCAAAGGGAATCATTTAAGATTTTAAAGGGAATTTGAACAGAATCACTGTTTCACGGCTGATCACTGAAACGGCCAGCGATTCACTGAACCAGCCGTTTAACATCAAATCTGCGCTGGATATTAATATCCAAAGTATAGTGAAAACACTATTAATTAGCACAGTAACAAGATCGGCAGTTTAAGACATTAACTTGTGAGCACAAAACACAAGATACTTCTCTTTTCAATATAAATAAGCCTTTATTAGATAAATCTAAGACATATAAACTAATCTAACACATAAGCACACGCACTCACACATTCACACAAGTTGCAGGAGGATAGAACGTTAGGAAAGAGTGAGTTTAAGAGGATGAAAATGTGAAATCCCAAGTTTACAGCAATACGTGAAATTGCATAGACATGATGAACAACCATTAATCACTTAATTAACCCTCGCACTGAGTTCCTCAATGAGGTTAAAATTATATTAGATAACACCAGTACAGATGTGAGTCTGGAGGTTACTTGCGTTGCCTGTTTAACGGGGTTCCCTTTGTTGTCGCTGAAAAGGGGGTTTCCCGAAGTTGCTGATTGGCTGGAAGTTCAGTAGTCGTTGAAGTGACGTCTTGGGAAACCCG
Organism: allo-octoploid hybrid of Carassius auratus x Cyprinus carpio; assembly: GCA_024542945.1. Taxonomy (NCBI): domain Eukaryota; kingdom Metazoa; phylum Chordata; class Actinopteri; order Cypriniformes; species allo-octoploid hybrid of Carassius auratus x Cyprinus carpio. The sequence goes on from JANHFF010000577.1 coordinate 61,745, forward strand.
TGGTTGGGCGTAGGCTGAAGATGCGGAGTTGTGGGCTGGCTGAAGTTTCAGACGGGCACTCGAGGTCAGACTCGGAGACACGGCGTTACAAAACTTAACTCAGAACACGAAACTCTCAAACGGAAAAGAAAAGAAGTAAAGTTTGACGAGACTAGGTGGTGTTTCTTCTCATCGTGGCTAAGTAGCAGCAGGCGTGCAGGCCGAAGCACGCTGGAACGGCGCTCGAAGAACGCTAAAAGTGATGACAAAGCATGACTAAAAGCTTAAACTACAAGCAAAGCTAAAAGCCGGCATGACTGATAGCAAAAGCTTGACAAAAGCTAAAAGCTAAAAGCAAAATTTGATGGTGTCCTGAGTATTTAAACTGGCCTTTTGGCCACACCTCAAATGTTGTCTTGACCAATTAGATATTGTCTTTTCTCGTGTGTTGCATTGTTTGTCCCACCCATTCATAAATCATATGTTATCTTATCAAGCACGAGGTCCGAATTTTCCCGCTCTTGCAGGATATAATTTGGACATGATTCCTATAACAAGAATATTATACATTTGACAAATAACTAATGGTTAGAAACGTTTCAAGCAAGAATATTCGAACACACACATACTAAACATGAATATGATCCCTTAAGCTATTCAAGAGTTATTTAAAAAGACATACACAATAAGTGATTAGAAACATTAAAATCAAATGTGTCGGTTACATAAATGATATGGAGTTAAGCAATGGACTGATATCCATTTAGAAGTCTTTTTTGAGTTCATTTTGGTGCATATATGCATTGGAAGGCATTCTCTGTGCCATTCTGGGGAGTAAGGATATGTCCTGTGGAGACCAGAGGGGTTAACAGGTCTCCTTAGGAATTTCAGTCTGGTTTTGCTAGGTGGGGGGAAGTCAATCCAACGATCTTGTTTTCTCTGTCATGGCTTTACATGTGAGGCTCAGACTGTCCATCTCTTCGATTACTTGCCCCAAATTAGACAATCTCTTCTTCGAATTGAAATTGTCAATAATTGTTCTAATGGTGTTAATGTTGAAAGCTGTTCTGTGAAAGAGTCGGTTATCAGACTGTGGTGCTGGGAGTTGATTTACAACATCCTGCCTTTCTGTGGAATTCGGCTCATGTTTCAACCAGGCTCCCGATCGAATCTTTAATTTGTCTGGTTCACGCTACAGTAGTGTTTTACGTGGTGTAACGTTGATAACTATAGTACTGTAACGGACTGCCAATTTGTTAACCAGATATGAAGTCTGTATTGCATTGACCCTTTTTTGTACAGAGCAGCTAAAGGACTTTTATTATGAAATTAACTTAATGCGCAAATCGGACCTGTATAAAGAGCGACACATTTCCGCTGTTTGTGTGTGTGTGCGCTTTGTGAAGGACGCAGCCTGCAGTTTGACGTCTTTCTCTTCCTTTTATTGTACTTGTGCGTCTCACTGAAAAGGGAAATAAGTTCTTACGGTGTCTACTTGAATGTCAACGTATTAAACATTTTTGGAAACATCAGTTAAGGAACAAAGACCATCATTTCAGTGGGGTAGCAACAGTAAGAACTTATCCATTCGTCGTCGAAGCCTGCTGCATTGATGACCGGTGTCCACGTTGACGGGTCTTTAAGGAGTGAGTGTTCACGTGCAGAGGATCGATTTCTGATGGTTGAACGAGTTTCGTTTATGAATCACAACGGTTGAAACGGAGGATTAATCGACACACTACGGACTGTGAAAGGCTGTGTTCTTCAGGTGATGTTTATTCTTCGACACACGTTTATAACAGCAAACGGATAGCAAGGTGAAACACTTGACCATTACAAGACTTTCCCTTCAAGGTTCAAAAGAAAAAGGGTTTGAACATTTTTATAGTGACCTTGAAAGAGATTGTTAAATCGTTTGTTGTTTTGAAGATAATATATTTGTGTTTTAAGGAATACGTTTATTCAAAAAGGGATATTTTTATACTGTTCTTTCTAATGTTTGAGACCGTCATTTATGCTGTTTGTGACTTGAAATCACCTTATTATAGTGCTGGACATATTTTATAGTTGTGTTAATTAGTTCATTTTAAAATGACAGCGTTAAATTCATCCTTTGATAATGTAGAAGGTGAAAGGCAGGTTAATATTCTCCAACACGATATTGAAACCCTTAACAATGAGTATCAAACATCAGCAGGTAGTTTAGAGCGAGAACAGATAATAGAGACAATTGAGGCTAAAGAACAGATTTTGAGTGAACTTAAGTGTAAACTTCAAGAAACTTTAGAAGAATCTCAAGCTCCCCGACGTTCTGTTCGTCCACGTAATCTTACTCCAAAAATGCTTGCACTACAAAAGGAAGAAATTCAAAGGAAAGAAAGAAAGCTTCTTTCCATGTATGAAAAATGGAAAATGTTAGCACGTAAGGCCAGAGATCAACTCAAATCTGATATCACTGAGAGCCAGATAGCATCTCTTATTGATATTTTGGAAGAAGGAAAGGAGAATGTTATGCAGCTCTATGTTGAAGTTAGAGATCATGTTACACCATCTACTGAATTGAGACGACGTATCGATGCTTGTGAGGCAGTGACAACAGATATAATTAAGGTCGCCTATGAAAGAATATCAGGCATTGATGAGTTTGATTCAGAACAAGCAAAACATCGCTTAAGGGAATTACTCGAATCTAGTTATGCTCGTTCTATCTATCACCTGTCACCCGAATTAGTCACAGGTCTACTACTCAGTTAAGTCATCATACTGTATCTTCACTTGGAACTTCAAAACAAGCTGAAGCAGCTGCAGAGCTGGCTGCAAAGGAAGTTGAGTATAATATACTAATGGAGGAAAATAAACAGAAGGAGAAGATTCAAGAATTAAGAGACAAACAAGAGAGAGACTTGAATGTGCAAAAACGTGAATTGGAGAAGTTACAGGCAGAAAAGGATTTAAGAGTAGCACAAGCTAGGTTTGAGGCCTATAATCGGATGGCAGTGCAAGAAGTTGACACAAATCCTGCAACAAACTACATTGTTGGAGAACAGCATTGCTTGCCTCAGATTTCTTCTAGCCAACCTGCAAATAAATTAATTTCCTCATCTCAAAATGAACTGCCTTCTCTCATTCAAGCCATGCAAGATAGTATAAATTTGAACAGACTGCCAGCTCCAGAGCCTTTTGTATTTAATGGTGATCCCATTCAGTATGTTGAGTGGAAGGCTTCCTTTATGTCACTGATTGATCGAAAGAGTATATCTGCTGCTGACAAACTTTATTATCTGAAAAGGTATGTGGGTGGATCGGCACGCAAAGCCTTGAATGGCACCTTCTACAGGAGTGACAACGAAGCATATACGGATGCCTGGAGCAGATTAGATCAAAGGTATGGTCAACCATTTGTGATACAACGTGCCTTTCGACAGAAGCTTGCAAACTGGCCTAAAATTCAGTCAAGGGATGCTGTTGGACTCCAAGAGTTTTCAGATTTTCTGAATGCATGTCAAGATGCCATGGCTCATGTTGTAAATCTACAAATTTTAAATGACTGCGAGGAAAACCAAAGGTTAGTTCAAAAACTTCCTGAATGGGCTGCTTCACGTTGGAATCGACAGGTTACACAAACCTTGAGAGACCATAAGGATTTCCCCGACTTTAAGGCCTTTGCAGCATTTGTTTCATTAGAGGCAGAGATTGGTTGTAATCCGGTCACGTCATCTTATGCTCTCAGTTTAGTATCTGCTGAGAAACGAAATTTTAGAGAGTCTAAAGGAAATAAGGTTAATGTCCTTAATACTCAAACCGACATGGGGCATGATAGACAAAGGAGTATAAAGAAAAATACTAAACCTCCCTGTGTGTTTTGTCAAGATCTTAAACATCAGCTTTACGACTGTTCCAAACTGATGGCCAAGACACTAGTAGAACGGCGGGAATATGTGAAGGAAAATAATATTTGTTATGGATGCCTGAAGATTGGACATAGGGTTAGAGATTGTCGCCATCGTCTTTTCTGTAACACATGCAAAGGGAAACATCCTACTTGCTTTCATGATGACAATTACATCAAAGGAGAATGGTCAGTCCCTGTAACATCATCTGATTCAAGGTCTGATGACTCGACAGCTGCTGTGTCCTTAAGTGTGTCTGGAAAGGGATCATCCTATACATCAATGGTTGTACCAGTATGGGTATCATCAAGCAAAGATGTGAGTACAGAAAAATTAGTTTATGCCTTGCTTGATTCACAAAGCGATACAACCTTTATTGATCAAGAAGTAAGTATTGTCCTGCAGGTAGATAAATCTCCTGTAAGGTTAAAATTGACTACCATGTCTGGAAAGGATACCATAGTGAAGAGTGAAAGGATTTCAGGACTTCGTGTAAGAGGTTACAGCTCTGCCACTTATATTGAACTCCCCCCTGTCTATACTAAAGACTGTATACCAGTTAACCAGGCACACATACCCACATGTGAAACGGCTAAGCTTTGGAATCATCTTTCCACAATTATTTATGAGATGCCCTCTCTGAAGGACTGTGAGGCTGGGCTTTTGATTGGATATAATTGTGCCAGGGCATTGGCGCCAAGACAAGTGATCCTAGGAAGTAATGATGAACCCTATGCTGTCAAAACTGATCTAGGTTGGAGCATTGTTGGACCTTCATTACCTTGCCCCGACTCTTCTAGTGTCACAGGTATTTGTCATAGACTTTCTGTTAAGGAAATTCCTCCACTGACTCCAGCAGATGCCATTCGTGTCTTGGAATCTGATTTTAAAGATGTTAATGATGACGACAAAACTTTATCTCAAGATGACATCACGTTTTTGAATAAATTAAGTGATGGTATAAGGAAGAATTGTACTGGACACTATGAAATGCCTCTACCCTTTAAAGAAAGACCTAAGCTACCAGACAATAGACAACTTGCCCTTGTGAGACTTAATCATTTGAAGAGAAAATTATTAAAGGATCAAAGGTATAGGGAGCATTATGTGAAATTTATGGAAGATGTGATTGAAAGAGGAGAGGCAGAAGAAGTTAAAGATGTTGGGATTGAAGGCAACAAGTGGTATGTTCCCCATCACGGTGTTTACCACCCTAAGAAACCAGACAAATTGAGAGTTGTTTTTGATTGTTCTGCGAGGTATGATGGAATCAGCTTAAATGATTATCTCCTTCAAGGACCTGATTTGATGAACAATTTGACGGGTATTCTTCTCCGATTTCGTCAACACCCTGTTGCTTTAATATGTGATGTAGAGAAAATGTTCCATCAGTTCCATGTGTGTAAGGCACGAAATGGAGATTTGAAAGAACAACCTCAAGAATACAGAATGAAAGTTCATCTCTTTGGAGCATCTTCATCTCCAGGATGTGTGAATTATGGATTGAGGCATTTGGCTGAAGGTAGTAGAGATCAGTATCCCTTGGGCTTTGACTTTGTAATGAATAATTTTTATGTAGATGATGGTGTTACAAGTGTACAGACAACAGAGGATGCGATTCAGCTTGCACGAGAAGCCAGAGAACTTTGTGCTATTGGTGGTCTTAGACTTCACAAATTTGTGTCCAGTGATAAAGCTGTCTTGGAAAGTATCCCTCCTTCAGAACGTGCTAATGATATAAGAGAACCTGACCTTTCATTTGATGATTCTTTGGTAGAGCGAACACTGGGGATTCAGTGGAATGTGGAACTTGACTGCTTTAAGTTTGATGTATGTCTCAAGGAGCAGCCAGTAACTCGACGTGGAATCTTATCTACTATTGCATCACTGTACGACCCATTAGGCTTCTTAGCTCCATTCATCCTCCGTGGAAAGAAGATACTCCAGGAAGTATGCAGACAGGGTATAGGCTGGGATGATACATTGAGTCTTGAGTTGCAGCCAAGGTGGGAGTGTTGGAAAAGGGATTTGAGCAACTTGAAGAAAGTGATTCTTCCCCGCACATATGCTCCTCCTGAGTTTGGAAGGGTGAAGGAAGTAGAGCTGCATCATTTTTCAGATGCTAGTACTAGTGGATATGGACAGTGCTCCTATCTGAGATTGAAAAATGAAAGAGAAGATGTTCAGGTTGCCCTTGCAATGGCAAAGCCTCGCGTGTCCCCGATAAAGATTACAACTATTCCAAGGTTGGAGTTAACAGCTGCAGTTGTTTCAGTAAGTGTCAGTAGAATCCTAAAAGAAGAGCTTCGATATACTGACATCACCGAATTTTTCTGGACCGACTCCAAGGTTGTTCTGGGATATATCAATAATGAGGCCAGACGATTCCACACTTTTGTTGCTAATAGAGTACAACGGATTCATTTAAGCACTGTGCCGCAGCAATGGAGATATGTTCCAACAAAGGATAATCCTGCGGATCATGTCTCAAGGGGTCTCACTGTGGATGAATTGATCTCGTCTAACTGGTTCACAGGGCCAGGGTTCTTGTGGAATAAGGAAATTGCCCTTTCACCTAGTGAAGTTCCAGAATTACAATTAAGTGACTCTGAAGTCAGAAGTTTTCAAACGCTTAACACAAAGGTTGTGGAGCAGGGAAGTATTGTAAATTGCTTGTGCAAGTTTTCATCTTGGTCTCATGTGGTCAGAGCAATTGCACGCATTCAACGACGAATTAACAAGGATAAATCAAGTGGTCTTTCTACAGTTGAGGAGAGAGAACGTGCAGAGTGCCTAATAGTGAAACTCTTACAAAAACATGTGTTCCACACCGAACTGAAGGTGTTAAGTAAAGGTGCCCAGTTGTCATCTCGTAATGAATTGTACAACCTCAACCCATTTCTTGACAGCGATGGTGTGCTTAAGGTGGGAGGACGACTAAGTAACTCTTCTCTTTGTCATTCACTTAAATATCCTGTAATTATTCCCAAAAAACAACATATTACAAGGTTGATCATAGCTGATTGCCATGAAAAAGTCAAGCATCAAGGTAAAGGGTTTACCATCAATGAAATCCGTTCAAAGGGTTTTTGGATCCCTGGCATTAATCGTGCTGTAGCATCTTATGTGCATAATTGTGTCACCTGTAGAAAACATAGACGACCAGTGGAAGAGCAAAGGATGGCTGAATTGCCTTCAGAGAGAGTGAATCCCTCGCCCCCATTTACTTACTGTGGTATGGACTGTTTCGGTCCATTTTCTGTGAAACAAGGACGAAAGGTGTATAAAAGATATGGATTGATCTTTACCTGTCTGTCTTCCCGTGCCATTCACATTGAAATGATTGATTCTTTGTCAACGGATTCTTTTATTAATGGCTTGCGTTGTTTTATTGCTTTACGTGGAGCAGTTCGGCAGATTAGATCTGATCAAGGAAGTAACTTTGTGGGTGCAAAGAATGAGTTAACTGCAGCCCTCAAAGAACTTGACGTTGAGAAACTGAATTATTTTCTAGTTGAGAATCAGTGTGACTTCGTATTGAACGCACCAGGTGCAAGTCATGCAGGAGGTGTATGGGAACGACAGATTAGGACGGTTAGAAGTGTTCTTCAGTCTACACTTTTGATGGCTTCAGAACGAATTGATGATTCTTCTTTACGATCATTCCTTTACGAAGCAATGTCAATTGTAAACAGTCGTCCACTCACTGTCGACAATTTAAGTGATCCAAATAGTCTTGAACCAATAACACCAAATCATTTTCTTACAATGAAATCCACTATTGCTTTACCACCTCCAGGCAAGTTCACTAGAGAAGATCTATATGCCAGGAAAAGATGGCGCCATGTCCAATATCTTGCTGAACAATTTTGGAGTCGCTGGCGCAAAGAATATCTTTCTAATATTTCTGTTAGACAGCGCTGGCATACCCCTAGGAGAAATCTGTTAGTAGGAGATATAGTGATTGTCAAGGACAGTGATCTACCCAGGCATAAATGGTCTTTAGGTAGGGTTGTAGAAACTACCATAGATTCAGATGGACTTGTGAGGAGAGTTCGGGTACATCTTGGTGATAAAAATTTGGAGAAAAATCTACAAGGTCTTAGTAAGCCTTCTGTGATTGAACGTCCAGTCCAGAAGTTGGTTTTACTGTTGGAGGCTTGTTAATTCCTTTTCTTTTTGTTTTGTTTGATTTTTTTTTTGTTGTTGTTGTTTTTCTCAACTATGTATTTTTATATGCATTGTATTGTGGGTCATGGTATTTTTGAAATCATTTGTGTATTGTGACTCATGATTTGGTGGGAGTGTAACGGACTGCCAATTTGTTAACCAGATATGAAGTCTGTATTGCATTGACCCTTTTTTGTACAGAGCAGCTAAAGGACTTTTATTATGAAATTAACTTAATGCGCAAATCGGACCTGTATAAAGAGCGACACATTTCCGCTGTTTGTGTGTGTGTGCGCTTTGTGAAGGACGCAGCCTGCAGTTTGACGTCTTTCTCTTCCTTTTATTGTACTTGTGCGTCTCACTGAAAAGGGAAATAAGTTATTACGGTGTCTACTTGAATGTCAACGTATTAAACATTTTTGGAAACATCAGTTAAGGTACAAAGACCATCATTTCAGTGGGGTAGCAACAAGTACTGCTATTAAAAACAATGACATGTGAATGTCTGTTGACTGAATGAAAATTAAAACACCTCAACCACTGTTCCCAAAAAGGATAAAAGTCCTTCCTTAACCACAAACATTTTTGCTGCTTGTAAACGCCGTCCTCTGTTGTCAACAGCTCACATTGGCGAGAAAAAATATCTATTATTGCAAAATAAGAGTAAATGCAATAACTGAATGTGTTTTTTAAAAATTAGCATGTTTGTGTTCTTTTGTAAGGAATAAACAAAATTAAATGCAATGAAAAATGACGTAGGTCTAATTTATTGCCCTATTAAACATACTGTTTTTGTGAAAAGACACAAGTTCAATGCAATTAAAAACAAAGAAAATAAAGTCTTTATTGTCATTGTATTGTGCAAAATAAGGTAATGGGTAAGCCACAAACATTCATTGCCAAAGAAGCTGGCTGTTCACAGAGTGCTGTATCCAAGCATGTTAACAGAAAGTTGAGTGGAAGGAAAAAGTGTGGAAGAAAAAATGCACAACCAACTGAGAGAACCGCAGCCTTATGAGGATTGTCAAGCAAAATCGATTCAAGAATTTGAGTGAACTTCACAAGGAATGGACTGAGGCTGTGGTCAAGGCATCAAGAGCCACCACACACAGACGTGTCAAGGAATTTGCTGAACCATAGACAACATCAGAGGCGTCTTACCTGGGCTAAGAGAAGAAGAACTGGACTGTTGCCCAGTGGTCCAAAGTCCTCTTTTCAGGTGAGAGCAAGTTTTGTATTTCATTTGGAAACCAAGGTCCTGGAGTCTGGAGGAAGGGTGGAGAAGCTCATAGCTCAAGTTGCTTGAAGTCCAGTGTTAAGTTTCCACAGTCTGTGATGATTTGGGGTGCAATGTCATCTGCTGGTGTTGGTCCATTGTGTTTTTTGAAAACCAAAGTCACTGCACCTGTTTACCAAGAAATTTTGGAGCACTTCATGCTTCCTTCTGCTGACCAGCTTTTTGAAGATGCTGATTTCATTTTCCAGCAGGATTTGGCACCTGCCCACACTGCCAAAAGCGCCAAAAGCACCAAAAGCTGGTTAAATGACCATGGTGTTGGTGTGCGTGACTGGCCAGCAAACTCACCAGACCTGAACCCCAGAGAGAATCTATGGAGTATTGTCAAGAGGAAAATGAGAAACAAGAGACCAAAAAATGCAGATGAGCTGAAGGCCACTGTCAAAGAAACCTGGGCTTCCACACCACCTCAACAGTGCCACAAACTGATCACCTCCATGCCACGCCGAATTGAGGCAGTAATTAAAGCAAAAGGAGCCCATACCAAGTATTGAGTACATGTACAGTAAATGAACATACTTTCCAGAAGGCCAACGATTCACAATTTTTTATTATTATTATTATTATTGGTTTTATGAAGTATTCTAATTTGTTAAGATAGTGAATTGGTGGGTTTTTGTTAAATGTGAGCCAAAATCATCACAATTAAAAGAACATGCACATGAACAATGCAATTTCCCATTGCCAGATAAAAAAAAAACTACTTAAGTACTTAGTTACTAGTTACTTTGGGTCATATACTGAATATCTATAGTCTATTTTTATTTAGATATATAGATAAAATATATGTAATGTGTGTGTGTGTGTGTGTGTGTGTGTTATCAGCCTTTACGCCAGTCTTCAGTGTCACATAATCCTTCAGAAATCATTCCACGTTCATCTCTCATTCAGATCAGATTAAATGTCAAGAATAATTAGAGCAAAGCCATTTATTATGTGAGGAAGTCTGAAACATCTGTGGTTTAACATTTGTCCTCAGCTTCTACTGCTAGGAACTACCCACTAAATTCAGTTCTGTTTACGCCTTTTAGTGTTAATGGTGTTAATCATGTCAGTACTCTGATCAGGGAGTATGAGTCATTTTTCATCACTATATATTCACATACTGATCATGCATTGGAGGTGGTTTCTGAAATAAACAATAAAACAAAAATAAACTAAATGTTTACATACTTTTACTATAAAGGGCATACATTTAACAAGTCAAACATATAAACAACTTAAGGTACATTATACAACGTCCTCATTATGAAATTGACAATTCAGGGCTCCAGACTGCGACCAAATGGTTGCATTTTGTGACCATTTTTTCTGCCGGTGCGACTAATTTTTTGTGCGGTTGCACTGGCACGACCACCGTGTTGCCCATCCCATAATCTCTTCCATTTCTGTTGCATTTGAGAAACATTAAAACGGCAAACTAAACGAAAGCGAAACTAAACTGCGCTACGTTTCAGCTCAGACCGCGACACAAACCTGTCCGAGCTCAGAGCAGCTTTACTCGGGAGCAAAGTTGATTTCATGACACTGTTTCTGCACAGATGCACCAGTGCAGCGAGATCCAGTGAGAAGCGTCTGAATTCACCACACAGTGATAAGGTTACTGCGAGATCTAGTGAGAATCATTCAAATTCTGCACAGAAATCTGTCATGAACAGCGCAGACATACATCAGGAATCCACTTAAACTGTAACCTTGGTGTTGTGGTAGAAATAGTGGAATTCATCATTCATTCATTTCAGGGTTTGTACAACCCTTTGAGAGAGAAATGCAAGCACTTTTCTAAGACATTCAAGCATTTCACACAGCTATTTCCAGCACTTTAAAGCTCTAATATGATCCAGTTTGAATGTTATTTTTAATGGGATGAACAAAATATAGTCTACTTTGTGGTAAACAAACACTTATTTTAAATAAAAAAATAATAATAATAAATAAAATAAAATACATACAATCTAGCTTTTGAGGATCTTTTGGTCTACTTCACTTTGTAAGCCAGGTCCTATTTAAGAGATTTCTTGATTGTGAACAGGTGTGGCAGTAATCAGGTCTTGGTGTGGCTAGAGAAACTGAACTCAGGTGTGATATAAAGGTGTGAGGATAAACCACAGTTTTAACACTTCTTCACACAGGCCCATGTAGTTTTGGATTTTGTTTTCCCTTAATAATAAAAACCTTCATTTAAAAACTGCATGTTGAGTTTACTTGTGTTATCTTTTACTAATATTTAAATTTGTTTGATGATCTGAAACATTAAAGTGTGACAAACATGCAAAAGAATAAGAAATCAGGACACTTTTCCCACCACTGTATATACAGGTCCTTCTCAAAAAATTAGCATATTGTGAAAAAGTTCATTATTTTCCATAATGTAATGATAAAAATTAAACTTTCATATGTTTTAGATTCATTGCACACCAACTGAAATATTTCAGGTCTTTTATTGTTTTAATACTGATGATTTTGGCATACAGCTCATGAAAACCCAAAATTCCTCTCTCAAAAAATTAGCATATCATGAAAAGGTTCTCTAAACGAGCTATTAACCTAATCATCTGAATCAACTAATTAACTCTAAACACCTGCAAAAGATTCCTGAGGCTTTTAAAAACTCCCAGCCTGGTCCATTACTCAAAACCGCAATCATGGGTAAGACTGCCGACCTGACTGCTGTCCAGAAGGCCATCATTGACACCCTCAAGCGAGAGGGTAAGACACAGAAAGAAATTTCTGAACGAATAGGCTGTTCCCAGAGTGCTGTATCAAGGCACCTCAGTGGGAAGTCTGTGGGAAGGAAAAAGTGTGGCAAAAAACGCTGCACAACGAGAAGAGGTGACCGGACCCTGAGGAAGATTGTGGAGAAGGACCGATTCCAGACCTTGGGGGACCTGCGGAAGCAGTGGACTGAGTCTGGAGTAGAAACATCCAGAGCCACCGTGCACAGGCGTGTGCTTTTGAACCAGAAACAGCGGCAGAAGCGCCTGACCTGGGCTACAGAGAAGCAGCACTGGACTGTTGCTCAGTGGTCCAAAGTACTTTTTTCGGATGAAAGCAAATTTTGCATGTCATTCGGAAATCAAGGTGCCAGAGTCTGGAGGAAGACTGGGGAGAAGGAAATGCCAAAATGCCTGAAGTCCAGTGTCAAGTACCCACAGTCAGTGATGGTCTGGGGTGCCATGTCAGCTGCTGGTGTTGGTCCACTGTGTTTTATCAAGGGCAGGGTCAATGCAGCTAGCTATCAGGAGATTTTGGAGCACTTCATGCTTCCATCTGCTGAAAAGCTTTATGGAGATGAAGATTTCGTTTTTCAGCACGACCTGGCACCTGCTCACAGTGCCAAAACCACTGGTAAATGGTTTACTGACCATGGTATTACTGTGCTCAATTGGCCTGCCAACTCTCCTGACCTGAACCCCATAGAGAATCTGTGGGATATTGTGAAGAGAAAGTTGAGAGACGCAAGACCCAACACTCGGATGAGCTTAAGGCCGCTATCGAAGCATCCTGGGCCTCCATAACACCTCAGCAGTGCCACAGGCTGATTGCCTCCATGCCACGCCGCATTGAAGCAGTCAATTCTGCAAAAGGATTCCCGACCAAGTATTGAGTGCATAACTGAACACAATTATTTGAAGGTTGACTTTTTTTGTATTAAAAACACTTTTCTTTTATTGGTCGGATGAAATATGCTAATTTTTTGAGATATATAGATTGAATTTTGGGTTTTCATGAGCTGTATGCCAAAATCATCAGTATTAAAACAATAAAAGACCTGAAATATTTCAGTTGGTGTGCAATGAATCTAAAATATATGAAAGTTTAATTTTTATCATTACATTATGGAAAATAATGAACTTTTTCACAATATGCTAATTTTCTGAGAAGCACCAGTACACTACTGGTCAGTAATTTGGGGTCAGTAATTTTTTTTCTTTCTTTTTTTTAAATAAAATCAATACTTTTATTCAGCAAGGATGTGTTAAATTGATAAAAAGTGACAGTAAAGAAAATATATTATTAGAATATATATTATTATAATTTTTTTTTATTTTGAATAAATGCAGTTCTTTTTAACCTTTTATTCATCAAATATATTAGACAGCAGAACTGTTTCCAACACTCATAAAAATCAGAATATTAGAATGATTTCTAAATGATCATGTGATAGACTGGATGTTACATGTGACACTGAAGGCTGGAATAATGATGCTGAAAATTCAGCTTTGCATCACAGGAATAAATTATTTTTTTAAAGTATATTCAAATAGAAAACTATTATTTTAAGTTGTAATAATATTTCACAATATTACTGTTTTTTCTGTATTTTTGATCAAATAAATGCAAGCTTGATGAGCAGAAGAGACTTCTTTCAAAAACATTAAAAATAGTAATGTTTCCAAACTTTTGGTCTGTACTGTGTATATATATATTTTGACAGGTTGTGTCACAGAGCTGTAAAAACAGTTATACTCTCTAAGGGAATGAATCATGTTTGTGCCGAACTCTTACTATAAAGCAAAAACAAACACTCTTCTTCAATCCATGTTAATGTGCACAATGTCTTCTCTCAGTTTGAAATGTCTCTCATAAATCAACACATGCTGTTGTGAATAATTAAAAGGATAAAAACACACAGTCTCATGAATAATTTAATAGACACCGACGCGTCATCGACGTACTGTGACGGCGGGGTGAATGAAGGACTGGAAACAATAGCGAGTTATACAATTTAATGGAAATAAACAAACAAACAGGAATGAGACAATGATGCTGAGAAGACGACAATCCAAGATGGTGGTGAGGTGGTGAGGAATCCGGATGATGACGGTGAGAAGGCAGCAGGAGAGGATGGCACAGGAACTGCGGGGAATAGAGCCGAAGGTAAGTCTTTGTGGCAGAGTGATAGTGCGGAGAGTGGATGAGGTTCCGGGGAAACACGAACATCCAAACGCAGACAACACTGAAGCCAACAGACAGGGGAAACGCCATTAAACAACGATCTCACAAACAGAAGACGTAAGACAAGCCATTATATAGAGAGTGAGTAATGAGTGCCAGCTGTTGCTGATGACAATTAACGGAGACGCCCACAAACTAATCAGTGCAGACGCGAAACACACCGACTTCACCACAAAGTGCAAAACCCAGAGATCACGGTTTACCAACCGTGACAGTACCCCCCCCTCTAAGAACTCCTCTTGGAGTTCCCAGAAGGGCCTACCTGCTGATTGTAGTCATCAATAAGGGAGTGATCCAATATGTCCCTGGCAGGTACCCAACTCCTCTCCTCCGGACCGTAACCTTCCCAGTCCACGAGGTACTGGAATCCTCGTCCCCTCCGTATCGAGTCCAGAATACGATTTACCGAATAAGTCGGTTCCCCATCTACGAGATGCGGCGGCGGGGGAACCGGAGTAGGCGGATTAATACGTGCATAAAACAAGGGTTTAATTTTGGACACATGAAAGGCGGGGTGTATCCTCTTGTATGCAGGAGGTAGTTTGAGGTGGACTGTCACCGGACTAATGATCTTGGTGATAGTAAACGGGCCAATAAATTTGGGAGCTAATTTATTAGAAACGGAATACAGAGGAATGTTACTGGTAGAAAGCCACACCTTTTGACCCACGACGTAAACGGGAGGCTTTGACCGGTGGCGATCGGCCTTAGCCTTAATGCGCTCCCTCATCCGGAGCAGAGTCTCGCGGGCTCTGGTCCATGTGCGGTGGCACCTCTGGACAAACGCGTGAGCGGAGGGGACCGCGACTTCAGATTCCAGACTGGGAAAGACTGGTGGCTGGTACCCTACACTACACTGAAACGGAGAAAGGCCCGTAGCTGACACTGGCAATGAATTGTGGGCGTACTCCACCATAGAGAGTTGTTGACTCCAGGAAGAAGGATTCTTGGAGACCAAACATTGCAACGTCCTCTCTAAATCTTGGTTGGCTCGCTCAGATTGTCGTTACTTTGGGGATGATAACCCGAAGACAAGCTACCTGACGCTCCTAGCAATTTGCAAAACTCTTTCCAAAATTTGGATATAAATTGAGATCCCCTGTCAGAAACCACGTCTACCGGGAGGCCATGAAGCCGAAAGACGTGATCTAGGACAGTGACCGCTGTCTCCTTGGCTGTCGGTAATTTGGGCAAGGGAATAAAATGTGCCGCCTTCGAGAATCAGTCCACTACGGTCAAAACGACCGTCATGCCATTAGAGGGCGAGAGGGCGGTAACAAATTCTAGAGCGATGTGTGACCAGGGTCTCGAAGGGACAGACAGCGGTTGAAGAAGCCCATCAGGGGGCCGGTTAGATGACTTACCACTGGCGCAAACTGAGCAAGCCAAAACAAAATCGCGGACGTCACGAGCCATACGTGGCCACCAGAATCGTTGTTTCACCAACCCATTAGTTCGACTTATCCCTGGGTGACAAGCTACATTAGAACAATGACCCCACTGGATGACTTCGGACCTGAACTCCTCCGGCACAAATAAACGGTTCGGTGGACAACGGGACGGAGGCGTTACCCCTTGTAAGGCCGTCTTGACCTTCGACACGACCTCCCATACGAGTGCTGAGACCACTAATTTCTCAGGCAAAATACACTCGGGAGTCACCGGGCGGGCGGAGGGATCAAAAAGACGTGACAAAGAATCGGGTTTGACATTCTTGGAACCCGGGCGGTACGATAAAGTAAATTCAAAGCGACCGAAAAAAAGTGCCCACCGAGCCTGCATGGAATTGAGTCTCTTGGCAGTTCTAATGTACTCTAAATTCTTATGATCGGTCCACACAATGAAAGGTACCCCTGAGCCTTCCAGCCAGTGACGCCACTCCTCCAACGCCAATTTGACGGCCAACAACTCTCTATTGCCAATGTCATAATTACATTCGGCAGGAGATAAACGATGAGAAAAGAACGCGCAAGGATGTACCTTATCGTCCGAAACAGCACGTTGGGACAACACTGCTCCTACCCCCACCTCTGACGCGTCGACCTCCACCACGAACTGCCGTGTGGGATCAGGGGCCACAAGGATGGGAGCCGAAACGAAGCGGCTTTTGAGGTTAGTGAACGCAGCCTCAGCTGCATCCGACCACCTGAACGGAGTACTGGGAGAGGTCAAGGCTGTCAGAGGTGAGGCTAGTTGGCTGAAATTGCGAATGAACCGCCGATAGAAATTGGCGAACCCCAGAAACCGCTGTAGGGCCTAACAGGAATCTGGAGATGGCCAATCTATCACAGCCTTAATCTTGTCAGGGTCCATACGTATTCCCTCAGATGAGACGATTTACCCTAGGAAGGGAACAGACTGTGCATGGAATATGCATTTCTCCGCCTTGACAAAAAGCCCATTATCAAGTAACCTCTGGAGCACTCGTCTGACGTGTTGAATGTGCTCCTGGAGAGATGAAGAAAAAAATCAGTATGTCATCCAGGTAAACATATATAAACTGATCTACCATATCTCTCAACACGTCATTAACGAGTGCTTGGAAAACCCCCGGGCGAGTTGGAGAGTCCGAACGGCATCACCAAGTATTCAAAGTGCCCTCTGGGGGTATTAAAGGCGGTTTTCCATTCATCCCCCTTCCTGATGCGGACCAAATGATAAGCATTACGTAAATCCAATTTTGTGAATACAGATGCTCCCTGAAACCTCTCGAAAGCTGAAGACATGAGTGGTAATGGATAGGTGTTCTTTATCGTGATGTCGCAGAGAACCATCCTTCTTACCCACAAAAAAGAATCCCGCCCCCGCTGGAGAAGAGGAAGGACGGATGAACCCAGATGCTAAGGAATCAGAAATGTATTTCTCCATGGCCTCCCTCTCAGGAATAGAAAGAGAGTATAACTTGCCCTTAGGCGGAGACTTATCTGGCACTAAATCTATGGCACAGTCGTAGGGACGATGCGGAGGAAGAGAAGCAGCACGGGACTTACTGAACACTTCCTTCAGGTCCAGATACTCTGCGGGCACGTTTGGCAATACCATGTTCTCTTTCTGCAAAACAGAAACAGGGACAACAGGACAAGCAGAAACCAGACAAGACTCATGACAACTTTCACTCCACAATGTGACTGTGTTGGAACCCCACTCCACTCGTGGATTATGTTTAGTTAACCAGGGGTGACCTAACACAATGGGAGCAACAGGGGAGTCCATGAGAAAAAAGGATATGGTCTCGCGATGATTGCCAGAAGTGAGTAGTGTGATGGGTTCTGTGTGGTGTGTGACGTGAGGCAGTTCCTGGCCGTTGAGTGCGGTGACGTGGATGGGGAGAGACACAGGCAGGACCGGAATGTTCAGGTGATGTGCCAGGGAAGAATCGATGAAATTACCTTCGGCTCCGGAGTCCAGAAGGGCGTGACATTCGTGAGAGTGATTCTTCCACCGCAGTTTCACCGGAAGGAGGGTCGATGATGGTGTTGAGGACTTCCCAGCGGAGATCCCACCCAATAGTAGCCTAAAGTTTACTACCGGGCTGGCTCTTTTACCAGGCATGAGAAGATGTTGTGTTCCGAGCCTCCACAGTATAAGCATAGTCCTTGGGACCTCCGCCATTCCCTCTCCCTCCGGGACAGTCGAGCTCTACCCACCTGCATGGGCTCGTGGTCGTCGACGGGACCGACCGTGTTCTCTCGACTCGAGCGCCCCCTAACAGGAGAGATGGTATGACGTGTAGGACTGGACTGGTGACCCAGGCGATTAATCCGTGCATCAACTCGTAAGGCCAAGTCAGTTAGTCCATTAAGTGTGGGGGGCAGCTCGAGGAGGTAGATCTCCTTTTGAACACAGTCGGATAACCCATGCAGGAATCGATCCCACTGCGCCGCCTCGTTCCACTGGCACGCGGCCGCCAGGGTACGGAATTGGATGGAGTAATCCGTGACAGATGACGTGCCTTGATGAAGGTCTGAGAGTTGGTGAGCGGCCTCCCTGCCGGCCGCGGCTCGATCAAATACCCTCCTCATCTTCTCCGAGAGGGCGCGGAACGAGGCACAACACGGATGTTGATTTTCCCACACCGCCGTCCCCCATAGGGCAGCCTTGCCCGACAGTAACGTGAGCGTAAATGCCACTTTGGATTCCTCGGTGGCGAAAGTGTGGGGCGGCAAAGCAAAATGCATAGCACATTTATTCAGGAAAGTTCTGCAAAAGGCTGGATCACCGGAGTAGCTTTCAGGCGCCGGAAGTCGCGGCTCTGGCCGGAAGTGATCCTGGGGGGTCTCCCGGGGGATGGGCGGCGCAGGCGGTGCGATGGGCGCAGTGGGAGAGGTGAGCTGATGGATCTGCTGGGTGAGCTCGGACACCTGTGCCACCAGCGCTTGGACAGCGCGTCCGGTGTTCGAGATGCTCTCCTGCTGCTGATCCATACGTTTCACGCTGTGGTGCATAAAGTCCGTGAGGGTGTTGGTGCTCGCTGCTTCCATATGGGTGAGATCGTTCTGTGACGGCGGGGTGAATGAAGGACTGGAAACAATAGCGAGTTATACAATTTAATGGAAATAAACAAACAAACAGGAATCAGACAATGATGCTGGGAAGACGACAATCCAAGATGGTGGTGAGGAATCCGGATGATGACGGTGAGAAGGCAGCAGGAGAGGATGGCACAGGAACTGCGGGGAATAGAGCCGAAGGTAAGTCTTTGTGGCAGAGTGATAGTGCGGAGAGTGGATGAGGTTCCGGGGAAACACGAACATCCAAACGCAGACAACACTGAAGCCAACAGAGAGGGGAAACGCCATTAAACAACGATCTCACAAACACAAGACGTAAGACAAGCCATTATATAGAGAGTGAGTAATGAGTGCCAGCTGTTGCTGATGACAATTAACGGAGACGCCCACAAACTAATCAGTGCAGACGCGAAACACACCGACTTCACCACAAAGTGCGAAACCCAGAGATCACGGTTTACCAACCGTGACACGTACTATCGTCCTTTGCCACATCACAAATTGTGAACTCAACACGATGTAGATTTTAAACCCAGAAGATGAAAATAGCGCAATTTTTTTGTCCTGTTGGACAAACCCAGTTTTCTCCAACAGTTAAAATTATCGGATGCTAACATTGTCTTCCATGATATACAAGACAAAAACTTCTGCTAAAATCTCAGAAAAAAGTCATCTACAGGATGTTATGTTTTCTAATACCCTTAGCCAGGGTTCAGAGAGCAAAGCAAGGAAAAGAATGGATGAGGAATACAGAATAAGGTTGTGTTGTGTCTTATTGCGGGTAAACAGCCAAATGCATACAAAATTATTTCTAAACATTGTCAGTTATAGGCTAGGTGAATGTAAATGGTTAAAAAACAAAACTAGTGTAACAGTTAGATTCGTGCATGAGAGAGAAAAACCTAATTAAACCGACCGCTGTCTGTCATTAATGTTTATTTATATAATGAAGACCAACCAGTGTTATTTTAAAGTTGAATAGATTATTCTGTTTCTGTGGTATATCTGTACCTGACTATTACTGTTAACCCTGAAAAACTTAAAGCACAGTTCATTTTAGTTGTATTTTCTTATTGTATTTATTTGTGCCATTTCTTGTCAATTCAGAGTTTGAAATCAAAGTTCTTTTTAAGTATCTTCCTCACAATATAAATATGAATCAACAACATTATAAACTGAAAAACACACATGCACTGGGTGACGAAACCCAGAGGATGATTGTAGTTTAAAAATGTCTAAAAAATACCCTAACTTAAATGAGACAATAGTGTTCCAAACATGAAAGTCACTTAATATTAACTTGTTTATTGAACTATTGTATAAAATCAAAATCACATTTGCAAACTTCCTTATAATCATTGAATTACTGTCACTCATCTTAGTTAATCGTGATCTCACACACTTCCATTAAAATCAATGAAGCTCTCTTCACTGTACAATAAATCTCTGGATGAGGGCATCTTACCTCATCTCACTTTAATGTGTGATTCCAAAATAAAACTAATCTAATCATCACTAATCATCTAAATCAATTAACAGATCATTATCCTAAGACAAAAAATACACCATCATCTCAAAACTGCTCTAACAGAATACATTTCAGAAAAAGTTGATGTTCAGATGAAATGTCAAAAATAATTACAGCACAACCATTCATTATATGCAATGAAGTCTTGTGAAATCTGTGGTACTTTACCTTATCTTCTAGTCATCTGCTGCTGGGGATTTCCGAGCAAACTCCTGTTAACCTTGTGGTGTTAATGGTGTGTTATACACTTCCTCAGATGCACTAGTCTGTTAACCCCTTCCTCAGTTGCGCTAGTCTGGTCAGGGAGTAGGAGTAATTTTTCGTCACTGTATATTCACATACAGATTATGCATTGGAGGAAGTTTCTGAAATAAACAATAAAACAGAAATAAACTGAATGTTTACATACGGTTACAGTACAAGTCACACATATAACAAGTCAAACATATAAACAACTTAATGTACATTATACAACCTCCTCATTGTGAAATTAAAGTATAACAAATGTAGGATATATGTGACCCTCTGTGACTCAAGTCTCAAAATCTAATTATGAGATAACAAGCATTAAAGTTTGATTTCAACCATTAATTAATGATCTTACTCAGTCAGTAATAAAGATATCAATGTCATATTTTCACAAAATGTTCTTTACATTATGAAGGGTGACTTTATTTAGAAAACAGTAAATCATCCATAAATGACTTTAGCTGGGTTTTGACAGACAGGGTCACATTATACAGAATCATAAATATATAAGTGAAATATTTGCAATATTAGCAAGATAAGCAGTGATGCTAGCAACACTTCCACAGACTGTGGGAAATGTATATTTACTCCGATACAATTCCCTGAAGCATATTCGTTACTTAATACAAAATAGTCTGAAGAAATCAGACCGCAGGAAAGTAGTGGTGATGAATCAATGGTTTGTGGTCTGCAAGTACACTCATAACAACACCTTTTTTCATGCAAACAAGTGCACGCACAACTGCAGATGATTCATTTTGAACTCAAGTGGAGGGTAGATAAAGGTGGTCTGAGGCCCCTAGGCTGCTCTTTGTGGTCTCAAGGGCTACTTGTTTGATATACTTCAATATATATATATATATATATATATATATATATATATATATATATATATACACACACACATACATACATTTAATATCTTGATATCTTGACATTTATTAACATTAATGATTTCTCACACGCATTTTAAATTTTTTAATTTAGTTTTTATATAGTTTTAGTTTTAGTGATTATAGTTTAGAGTTAATGGAACACTAGCATATTAAAGATGTAATCTTGTTAAACATGCCGATAGTTTACAAATACAATAGTTTTTTCATGTTTTAAATTATTTTGAAAATCAGTATTCAAAGTTTTATGTTAAAAACAAAACATTAGGCCTATTTATGCATCTGTATCTGCAGTTTAAATACATGCATGTCTCCTCTGAGAGACATAAACTGTGTAAATACATCTAAATGCTATTTCAGATGCAGATTCCAGAAATGTTTTCTTATGTTGGAGTGAAAGACACTAAATACAGATGAAGTGCTTATTCTTACACAAAAATACAAAATGGAAAAAAGAGTTAAAACTGAACACAATCTTGCTCAACCTGTGTATGAACATGTTTTATATACAGTATTATATACAAGTTGTCCTAAAAGCAAAATGCGTTCTTGTCTTAGGACAGCTTTGATGAACTTTTCTGATCCACTTCAAATGTTGACTAATCTATATTTATTTGCTTCTTTTCCATTTTGCATTCACTTTCAGTAACCTACGTTTAAGATTAAAAATATATACTTTTCGTACTTAAGTACAATAAATATCACATACTTTAAGACTTTTACTCAAGCGATATTCTAAACGGTGACTTCAGCTTCTACAAAGTCATTTTCTGGTAAGATATCTGAACTTTTACTTGAGTATAGCTTTCAGGTACTTTATACACCACTGACTAATAATCATAAAGATCGACATTATTACAGGTAATAGTTTCAGCAGTATTCATTACCATCCAGTAATACAAACATGAAGTCATGAAGTAAACTTACTTTGTCAGTAACTGTGTGCTGCGAGTAACGATAGTGATGTTCAGCTCAACACAGAAGCGTGTTTCAGACTGCGCTGCAGAACTGAGAATACTGTTAGTAGTTGCATATCTCCGCCTTCTTGGATTTCCGGGTGTAGCGAGTGTGCACCTGTTTTTATCATGGTTTTTATACAGTCTGTGGTCTGCATAGTTAGCTACTTCCTGTTCTGTTACTGCGGTCAGGCCAGCCTCAGCCTCCACTTTAAAAAACACAGTCATTCTAGCCGCCACGTTGTTTTGTGGTGCGCGCAGATACTAGGTAATGGGGTGTAAAAGTCAGATCAAGGGAAAAGCGATCTCTGGCATTCCTTTATTGAGCCAGTTTCTCTGTCAATGAATGAATGAATTAATACATACATACATACATAAATAAATTCAAAATAATATAAATATTTGAAAAACGGTCTGATAAAAATGAAATTGACTTCAAATGTTAAGTAATACTAAATGTAGAATTTTTTGTCCCTCAGCAGGTTTAAGGACGATCTGATGTTGCATTGCAAAATAAAAGCCCTCCAAAAACTCACATATGACAAGTTTTGTCTTTGAATTTGAATGGCTCTAAGGGAACTTCCTGTTTCCACAGACTAATTTCAATTCAGATTAATTGTGCAGGACCCCAAGGTGCCCCTATATCAGATTTTAGGATGATCTGATGTTGCATTACAAAATATTATAATACCACTTAAAATGCAAATAACTTCTACACCGCTATTATTACTATACTATAAATGTTAACTGAGTGCATTTGAAACTTACGTCTGTTTGGGTCTGTGAATGAAATACTGTTCAGAAAATGAAAGTTGAATAAGAACATGGTGTGAACACACAGCTACACAACATCTTTTTCCCTTCCCAGTGATGTAAATGTACAAATGACTTATTTCTCGAAAATGTTTGTATTACATTAACTCTTTTATATATGAAATATTTAACTTGTGAGACATGGGCTGCGACTGATCTTCATAAATATCCATTTCTCAATTGTGCACATACATCAGTTTGTTCCATCATCATTTTCACAACATATTTTAATATTTTACTTAGTTGACTTCGCATGAAACATATTTTTTAAATTTAAAAAAAGGCTGTAAAAGGATACAGCTAGCCTAATACATGACAAATTCAAAGATTTGTTTTATCTGATAATTAATGCGAAAGAAATCGTAAAAATATATACATGCGCTGCTATTATTACAATTATTTATGCAACAGATCTTTCACAAAACAGATATTAGGATGTACAGTATGAACCAAAACAGAAGCGACACGAATAAAAGGTTTGTTAAATAATCACTATTCGTGTACAGTTTATGTAATCTCAAAATTTTAGGGGGGCTGAGTGGTCATTTTAGGGGGGCTATAGCTCCCCTAAAAATGGCCTAGCGACGCCCATGATCTGGTCTCAATGCTGCACTTTTTATATTTTAATATAGTTCATAGATTCTATATATTTTTGTATAACTCTGTACAATTTCCTCTCTATTCTAGATGCAGGCAGAAAACAGCGGAAAACTAAATTTTGTACATAGAGAGACATAAAGACAAAGCTTATGAACAGAAATCTGCTGTTATATTTAAAGTAGCTTTGTATATTTAAGAAGGGTTTACAGATTTAGTTACGCCAAACTTAAATATTTAAAAAAATAATTAAAATGTGCTATATTTTTATATTTGTAAATCTGATAGGATTATCGAGCAAGTGAAATTCACTTAATATTTAAGACAGCATTCAGTTTTATAGTGTTTGGGTAGTGCTGGTGTTTGCGTTCACATACTTGTGCAATATTTTTCTGGCTTTTGTCACATTTATACTGTAGTGTATACTGTAAATCAGATGATTGAGTGCCTTGAAAGTGACTGTACAGTCTCAAGGAAAAAAAGGTGTAAAAGCTGTCTCTGCTGACAGAAATGTTTGCACTGAGCTATGTTCTTAGGGTTTTCTGTCCTTAATAACACTTAAGTTAAATCATTTAAATTTAAGGCCATGTAACCTCTTAAACGTTACAAAGTGTTAATTATTAGAGGTCTTAAATTTAGGGACAGAAAGACAAGAATTGCAATGTAGATTAATATGTAGATTAAACTTCAAAATGCTATGACTTCACTGAATAAACTTGAGCGCTGCACGTTTCAGAGTCAGGAGCTGCTATGTTCTGCGGTTACAGGGGAAACTGATAGTGCCGGAAGTTGTTCAAATCTCTGACAAGTTTCAACCACAACTTCCATCATCTGATCAAGAACCCTTCAGGGTCTGCTGACAGAGAACGAGTTTGCTTCTTCAATAAGCCCGTCTGCTATTTTAGTTACGTATTTTTAAATGTGAACCAGTGGATCGACAAAAAACTAATGCATTATAAAAAATCTAAACAATTAAGACACTAAAATATTTTTATGTACTTTAATGTAATAATTGATTAATAATAGCCTAATTGTTTACATTAATATAATAATTGATATTTTTGACTCTTCCCTTCTCTTAAAAATTGTTTAAAGGCTGAAATGTGAAGTGCAGGTCTTTAAAGGTCTTTAAAGCTCTTAAATTTGATTTTAAAAATCTTGCAGTTACCGGTTATTTTATGGTACCATTTGGAATAACTATTTATTTATTTTTAATAAACCCTTTATAACTGTCCTCTTATGTTGTTTTGAGAATGTTGTTATAATTTAAAAATAGGACCTCTGCACATTTGTTTGTTGCAAATTTACAGACAGTGAAATAGAGATGTTTATTTGTTGTTACTGTCAACTGACAACAAAGTTTTCCTTCTGAATTAGCTTAACTGCACAAGTTTTATAGTTAATGAAATATTTAAAAACAAATTACATTATACTTTAATCTCCTTCAATAAAGAGAAAATTGAGTAAGATGGTCTAAAAGGTGTGTGAACTTGGATTAGTATTCTGGCCCCTTGTTATAAAGGAGAAAAAATGCTGGCCCTCGTCACTATCACAGTTGCCCATCCCTGTTATATAGCCTATGAGCACTATATTAAAATCCCAGACACCTCTAGTCCAAACATTCACTGCTATTTATTACTCCACATTGTCTGACATTAATATTCCATTCATTCATAAAGAGACAGCAGCGATTCTACAATGAGTTACATTCGAGAGATAGGCCTATTGAGTTAGAAAACAGAGTAAATGAAATCACCTATAAGGTGATAAATCTGATTAACATGACACACACACACAGAGAGAGAGAGAGAGAGAGAGAGATGTGAATACTCAAATGGAAGAATTCTGTTTCAGGTTTCTAGATTCTAGGTTTATGTTTATCATTGTCATATACATTTTGCATTCTGCTCTTTTTCTATAGATTTCAAATATTTTAGTTCATACAATAATACATTTATTTCAATCTTCTACTGAAAAATAAATAGAAAGCATCACATAATTTGTAATGGTTTTACTGGTTATAATTAAATTGTATTGGTTTTACTGGAAACTGTAATGGTGCCTGGTCTCTACTGGTAATTGATCTCCTTCTGTTGGTGGCTTTTGCTAAAACCATTAAATCCTAATGTAATATGTCCCAAAATACACACTACATGATACCATTATTTAATGGTTTTAATGGTTGAAAGTTGATGGTTTGTAATGGTATTTGTAGTGGAAATCATTAGAATTTCTGTGATGGTTTCTATTGTTTTTGTCAGCGGGGTCACCATGGGTTCTGTGATATTATTTGCCATAAATGTGACAGAATTGTTATAATATTGTGAGATAGTAGCGACTTTGGGAGAAAATCCAGGGCCCTTTTTCACTCCAAGTCCGTCCCTGCACACATCCATGACTTTACATCTACACATCAACGTTTAGAAGAGTGTTAAATGAAATCAGTAAATGTAGTGAATTACAGGAGCAGCATGCATCAGCCTGAAGATTTTTATAAACTGTAACATTATTATACCGTGTCCTTAGATTAATGATGAAGCGATGATTCATCCAAGCACAGCAGGCTTATTATGCTCTCTCTTTTATCTATAGTGATTTTAATTTTATTTATAAAAACAACTATATTGCTGTCAAGAGAATCAAAGAGAAATCCATAATCTCGCATCCTGACATATTCCAGTAAAGAGAATTGAGTATTTTATGTCTTATAATTCTCTTAATTAGCTTTCTACAATTCTGACACTGAATTAAAGGTGAAGTTTTGTGGCTGATGTAACCCAGTGCCATTCAAATACATACACAAAAAATATTAGTGTTAAATAGTGTTACAAATAAAATACTGTATTCGTATTGTTAGAGTAGATTTAGGTTTATGAGTTCTACTCAAGGCTACAGAATATCAGTATTTAGAGCATTATAAATATTAAAGATGTGTTATATTTACTATTTTAATACACAGAAGATTAGCAGTTGTTTCCATCTTTGACCACTAGATGGCAAAAATAGATTTTATAAAGGAAAGGTATTTAGTTTCTCTCAAGTTAATAGTTTTTCTCAGTCGCTTTGGTAGATATCTCAGCTCATTCCCACCGTTTGCACAAGACTATGTGCTTTTACAGAAACAATCTGTGACCAACAAAAGCCTGCAACTTGCTCAAAGTTAGTTTTGAAAAGTATTTATGTGGTATCAGATGTTGTGTACAAAATATCACAATAATGAACATGCATGATATTATCATGGACACTCAAAATACAGTGAATAATTATTTATTATTCAGATTTTTAGAATGCATTTTAAGAATACTTTTTCTACCATCCAGTACACACACACACACATACAAACCAAAGCCAAAAACCGCCCATTCATTTCTGCAGACATCTGATTGGTTCACTCAACACTGCACCAATATAAGGACATCCCAGGATTTTTACTACACGTATATACACAAGTTAAGAGCGTCATTCCTAGCATTTTACTCTACTTATATATAGAAGAGGGAGCCTGCTTGCCATCAGGACACCCATCAGTGTTTACTTACATTTTTATTTCTATTATAAGAAAGAAAGAATATGCAAATCAGTGAAAACATGAATCCTGTGAAGCTTGTTAAACGGAGCAGCTGGAGTTCAAACTGAAAGTAGGCAAAGATCACTAAAGATTCAAACAATGTGAATGCTTTAAGTTATTTTTTATTTATTTATTATTTTTGTACCTTAAGGATTGATTTGGTGTGTTCAGCTATGAGGTGAAATGTGTTTATATTTGACAGTTATTTGTGTTTTTACTCTTTAGCCACACGCAACCTGAAGAGGAGAAGTGAAAGAGGAGCTGCTTCTTTGTTGGATCGCTTATAGAATTCTGTTCCAATAGATTTATGACCATACAAGCTAAAATGATCACGCATTCCTCAAGCAATTAAGCTTTTAAATTCTTCTGATGGTCAGTTAGACTGGATATTATAATTTGATTTATTAGTATTAAATGTATTGTCTACATTCATAATGTGAATCCTCATTTGTCTGAGCGAATGTATGCTGCAAACACAATTCCTCTTCAGGGATAAATAAATACTGAACTGAAAATATAATGCATGTTCAATACAGCAAAATTTGTTTTTTTGGTAAAACTTATTTTCCAGTATTTTTAATTCGTGTTTGTGGAAATCTGGCACAAAGTTGGTGTCATTTATGTTTTTACGTCATTTCAGCTGCAGTTTTGTTCATAAGCCTAACCTTGTGTAAACTCCTAATAAAGCTGTACATGTCTGAATACATTCACATGATGACAAACAGATTAACACAGCAGCTGTGGGTGTGTCCTGACCACCTGACAGCCCCGTTGAACCCTGACCGGTTCAGTTTCATATATACTGCCCCACACACACACGTGTCCAAGCAAACACTCTCAAACACACACCGTCTGAACACACGAGTCAAGCAGCTGTCTTAAGAAAACACTCTCTGAGATGTTCACTGAGGATTATGAGTTCGGCATGACTCTCTCATATGCAGCGAGATCTTAATAATCATGAAAGCTGCACTGGATATCTCCTCTCTTCACAGGTGATATATCTGAACAGATTTTAAATCATGTTTTTAGGGCAGAAATTTTGGGTTCTTTCCTTTGTAATCAAAGATTTTTAAACGCATTTTTGATGTTTTAATGATACACTTGAATGAAGAGTTTAAATGTGTCTCTCAGTGTCTCTCCAGAGAAGAGATTAAATGATTAACACACAAAGGTGTGAGACCGAGATGAAGAAGACACAAACCAGTGAAAACACTGTGAGACGGATGAGCTTGAATGATATAAGACTGAACTGTGAGTAAACAAGCATCAGTCAATCACAATCAAACAGGGACTGTTTCCCTGAATCATCTGGACATCACGATTCCAAAACATCAAAAGTCTCCATATTTATATACATTTCACTAGTCCACTTCACAGCTTCATGTCAACTATCAGTCATTAATATCTGCTAACACTTTATTTGGAAGAACTCCAACTTATTATTAATAACTTTGCAAGTACATATCAACTTATTTGACTAACCCTAACCTAATGAGAGTTAGTGTAGTTGACAAATTAATTCTAGTAAGTAGAATGTCATGAATGTTTAACCCTTTCATGCCGGGTGTCGTGATGTGAGACATAACTTTCTTTTAACATAAATTTCATGGTATTCTAAATAATTAAACCCATCTAAAACCAATATTGGTCTTTTGTTATTAGCGCATGGCTTTAATAACATCTCCTGGAAAGGCATCTGGTTCTAGTGTTGACATTGAACGTGTACTTGATTTGTGGAATTAATTCATGAAGATAACAGACGTGTGTTTCATTCTCAGTCTCTGCTGCTCCACACACACCGGTGAAGAGAGATTCTGATGCATCAAACAGAGCCCAGTGTCAGGTAAGATATGGATACATCATAAACAGAGATTAAACAAAGTTACATCGCTACAAAATGTCTTGTTTTCCAGCACAAAATATCTAAACATTCTTAAATCAAGATACATTTACTGGAGATGCAAAACAACATTTAAAAGCTCTTTAAATTGTTTTCTGATATTAAGTGTTTAAACAAGATCAAATATCTAGGGGTCAAAAAAAATTGTTTCAGATATTTGTTTAAAGCATAAACTTACTTCAAGACATAAAATGTCATTTTGCTTAAGGATGTTTAGATATTTGTTCTTGAAAACAAGACAAAAATACTGAAGAAAACAATTTTTGTAGTATGGAAGTGTGCAACTTGATTGTAGCCCATTATGTTTCAGATGATGGATATAATTTGAGTATTTGGAGAATAAACCTACAAAACTGCCAGATTTTCCTTGCATTGTAATCATTATGATCACAACATGTAATCACTGCTTTAACGGTGTTTGTTTTTATTTGTGTGTCATCTACTAACTGCATGATTTGCACTAGATGGACATTATATCATAAAATTACTCTTAACTGTGACATACAAACATGCATCTCCTGTAAATCTGCTTTTAAAGCACAAAACAAACAAACATGAATTGAATTAGACTGAATGTCATACTACTTCATTAATTGAACTTATTTCTGTTTTATGAAAACAGCACATTCTCTCCAGCTCCTGACAGCATCTTTAACTGTGATGTCAAATGATAAAAACAAGACACTCGTCGCTGTATTTCTGTTCTTTCAGAGTTTACCGTGTCTTCAGTGTTTGGCCTCATATTCCTGCTTCCACATTATTGTATTATATTTTTTGTTCTCATTCTAAACTATTTAAAGTATTATTTAGCAACACATGCCACAGTTAAATCTATGAGTTTGTTTTTTATCTGTAATCTGTCTTTTGCATGTTAATTTGTTTTTAATTTCTACTGTAATAACACTGGACTGAATTATATACACCGCTAAAAGTGCATCCTGGAGATGCCAGCTCTTTGTAAATCAGATAAAATCCATTAAGAAATGATAAGGCGTGTCTCTTTGTTGATGTGCTTTCCTCAAACACAGATGATGATTTAAAGTCAAAATGAGTTTCAGTTCAAAGGTGGATAGCTGCTGCACATAAAAACAGATATCAAGTCATAAAGAGTCATAAAGTTCATATTAGTCAACGTAGAGATGAACTCTGTCTCTTTTATAATCATCTCATCAGTCATCTGAACCTGATGAAGTGTGTGTGAGGACTGATCTCTATACATTTAATTCTTTTCATTGAAATTTCAAGAGTCACGGATGTCCCGAAGCAGTTGTTGAAACTAATTAACAAAAGATTTAATAAAAACCACAAATAACGTTTCTTTTTATTAGAAATCATCCAATACACTTTTTTTTTAGAACAGAAAAACATGTATTATTTATATACGTGCACACACATGCACGCGAAAGATAGATACATTTCTAATTAGAAATTATCTGTGTTATTTTTCATTGTTAATTTTGCTGTTAATCAAATCAAAGACTCAAAACTTAAAACTAATGAAAATACAAGTAGAGGTGGAGTAAAAGAGCATAACACTAAGTGTACAATATTGTTGAATATGTGATTATTACATTTACATTCATTCATTTAGCAGACGCTTTTATGCAAAGAGAATTACAAAAGAGGAATATCATAAGCTTTGAAGCAAATAAATGCAGGAAGTTCCAGATTAGTATAAACTAGACAGGGACAGATTAAGGAAAGAGAAAGACGTTTTTGTTTTTTTAAGATTTGATGAAAGTTTAAATTGTCAGGGAATCAGATTCAAGAGAAGTCAGACAGGAGGCAGGATGTAAACAATACTATGACAGATTAAATAAGTTCAACTTAATGCACACATGGGAGTGAAAATGATAGATGAACTCTTGGGAAAAAACCCAAGAAAACATAAAACCTACCTAACATACTGCTGACTAAACCAGCTGACTTCTCAGAGGAACTCCCCATGTGCTCTTCCTCATGTGTTCAGCATTTCTGCTCTAAAAGTAATATACGTTTGTAATAATTTACATGTTGTAAGGCTTTTTTTTTTATTATTATTATTGATGTTTGATACAAATATTGATGTTTGGATGATAATAAAGCTAGAATGAAACAAACCCATTTTAAACAACCTTGATTTACAGTCAAACTTGATTCAGATCTCTATATTTTTGACAACAGATGTAATGCAAAAACAATTTATGACCAATACTTCGAGGCAAGATAACCTACCGCATGAGAGAACTGTGTTTTAGTGCTTCCCATTAAAAAATAAATACAAAAAATATATATTTTTTCCTTAAACTGCTTGTTCATGACAGTGCAGTGTCGCTCTCTACTGGAGAACATCAGTATTACAGCAGCTCAACATGAAGATCACATGATCATCTACAGCTTCAGAAAACATGTCATGCTTTACAAGATTCCTGCTTTATCTCACAGCAACTTTAAATATAGCCAGTTCCAGGAGTAACTTTATATTTTGATCATCCTTAATGTGCTTATACAGTATTTAGTATCAATACTACAGTATTACTCTCTGAACAGACTCATGTGTCAGAGAAAGTAATTTCACACATTTTAACACGAGCATAAACATTAGTTTCTGTAATGTAGTTACACAGTTTTCACTGACGTGAATGATGCTGATGTGAGGTCAGTGACCGCGGTCAGGGCAGTCAGCAGACTTCACGCTGGGTAACTGATGTGAATGGCTGTGAGTGTGAGAGCTGAACCCGTGAGGGTCATGAGAACTTCTCAAGAGCTTTGAGAGAGAGTCTCTGAATCACACACACACCAGCGGCTCTCAGAATCACATCACATCACACAGATCAGGTAAGAGCTCATGCACTTCCACTAACACGCTAAACCTAACACATTTACAAGAGACAGGCTTTAAATGCTGCTTCAGGACAATTGCTTCATGAAAATACTATTTTTCCACATAGAGAGACACTGAATGATTATACTGGTTAGCATTAATGCAGAATTGTATTAGACGTTTATCAGATAGATGTATGTTATAAAATACAAGAAATTTAATTTGCAGCTGGAACAGTGACTAGTTTTTGAATAAATTTGACAAAATCTCTCAATATCAGCTTATAATTTAGCATATAATAAAAAACAATAATTAAGAAAGACATTTTGCATTATACAATTTATATTAGAATCTTTTTTTCATTATTTAACATGAATCAAGTTCAAATTTTTTATTAAAAAGATGCATTTTTACATCTTCGTAGTATTCATTGTACTGCATTTAATTTACGCAGATGTTTATTTTAAAAATGGTGCATTTTAAAAAAAGTTGTTTACTGTAAACCCTTAATACATTACAATAATAAGAATCAAGTATGGTGACTTTGTTTCAATGGCAGTGTCTGTTACTTGTGGGGTCCCCCAGGGTTCTGTTATTGGCCCTATTTTATTTTCCTTGTATATGTTGCTCCTGGGATCAATTAAAAAAAAAAATACTGAGATTATGTTTTTTGGCCCTGCCAGAGGGTGTTTAGCTATGTCCACATATTTGGGTTCATGGTCCGATTATTGCCGTGACCAAATAAGGAGCTTAGGTGTGGTGTTTGACCCAGAGCTGAAATTTGACAAACAGATTAATGTTGTAGTAAAGAGTTGTTTTTTCCAGATTAGATCTATTGCTCGACTAAAGCCTATTCCGTCAAGAAAAGACTTAGAGAAGGTTATTAATGCCTTTGTTTTGTCTCATCTGGACTATTGCAATGTGTTGTATGTGGAGTCCTGCCAGACCACTATTTCACACTTGCAATTAGTTCAGAATGTAGCAGCTAGGCTGCTAGGGGGTGCTAAGAAAAGTCAACACATCTCTCCTATTTTAGCTTCTCTTTTTAACTCTTGCGTATGTTTTTAAGCAGTGCATGGGTTGGCCCCTGCTTACGTGTCTGAGCTCATTGCTGTTTGTCAAGCACCTAGGTCTCTAAGATCCAATAATAAGTTATTGCTTACTGTCCCTCGTACTCATTTAAACTTTAAAGAGGATCAGGCCCTTGCTGTTACGGGGCTCTGGAATAGTCTTCCTCAGGAACATAGAGAGGTCTCATCTTTAAATGCTTTTAAAGTTGAAGTCAAAAACTACTTCTTGTCTTTAGCCTTTGAAAGGTTGGGCTAGTCTTTGTTGTTTTATGGGATGTGTCTTGTTTTAAGTTGTGTGTTTTAATGAAGTGTTTTTTTGTACAGTACTTTGGTCTGCAGGTGCAGTTGTAAAGTGCTCTATAAATAAAGT
This sequence comes from allo-octoploid hybrid of Carassius auratus x Cyprinus carpio, assembly GCA_024542945.1. Taxonomy (NCBI): domain Eukaryota; kingdom Metazoa; phylum Chordata; class Actinopteri; order Cypriniformes; species allo-octoploid hybrid of Carassius auratus x Cyprinus carpio. The sequence goes on from JANHFF010000577.1 coordinate 95,301, forward strand.
GAATTTAAATGAATGAAAAAAAAAAATGTAATTATGACAATGTCACAATTATAAAATACATAAGGTGTATTAATGGCACTAACAGCATGCTTAATTTTCATGCAAAATATAATTTCATATTTTTCTTTGGATTCAGGGTGAAATTAAAACTGACAATTAAAAAAAAAAAAAAAAAAAAAAAAAAACCATGGTACTGAAAGCATGTTAAATTTTCATGCAAATAAAATCTTTATTTCTTAATTTCTTATTACATAAAAATTTAATTATGACAACAATGGCAGTTAAAATGTGTCATATACATATATTAGTATTACTGCACACTTTGCTGTGCAAAACAATTTCTTTTTTTTTTTTATTGTGTATGAAAATAGACATATGGACATGTTTACAAGAGATTCAACTTTGTATTAATACACGGTTGTAAATCACTGTAGTTGGTCATATTCATTCACTAATGAGCTGTTATTGTTATTTTCAGGTGTTTATTCGTCATGTCTTACGGTGGATCAGGTTCAGGTTCTCGAAGTGAATTCAGTGTTCATTTCTCCAGCAGAGGTGGAGCAGGACTCATCAGAGCTGAAGAGTGTGTGAAGATTCACTCAAACACTTTCAAACACCTGCAGAAAACTACAAACCCTTCATCTGAACCGTGTGTGTGTGTTTATACGCAGGGCCGCAGGAATCGCCTTACTGGCCGTGATCCTCACAGCGCTGCTCATCCTGGGCTGCTGGTATTACCGCCGGCGGGGGGGATACAAGATGATCCGGGTGAGTCATGTGACCCGCGGGACGGTCAGGTGATCAGTGTTAGCCCAAGAGCATCAGAGCAGAGTGCCAAAAACTGCATCACCGTAGGAGATCATGACCCTTGCAATACCAAGGTCATGGGTTCGATTCCCAGTGAATGCATGATAATACACAAATTAAATGCAATGCAATTCACTTTGCATAAATGCATCTGCCAAATGCATGAATGTAAATGTAAATAAATGCAAAAGTTGCATGTTTTAATAATCTGCTATACTTCTCGTCAGGGTTTGCAGAGCTCCAGCTGTGATGATTTTGGGATTCACTCACGTGACATCTTACCTCTCATCCGTGTGTGTGTGTTTCAGAGCGTGAGAAACAGCGGTCAGTGGTGGAGAGAGATGATGAGAGCGGGTCAGTACAGGGAGTCTGGACCCGGAGAGGAGAACAAAGTGGCCTTGAACGAATTCAGCAACCTGCAACCAGCGGTACACACACACACGGGTTTGATGATTAGTGATGGTAAAGTGAAACTCACAGTCAGGGTTTTGTAAACGGTTGCCGGGCATTGATATGCAGTTGCTAGGGTGTTCTGGATGATTGCTTAAAGAAACATACAAACACACAAAAAGAAATGCTTTTTGTAGAACGTGCAAAACGCAAACAGTATTAGACAGTTACAACAATATATTTAACACACAGAAGACATTTAAAAAAAAATTATTTTTGTAGAAAATAAAGTGCAATAAACAAACAGTATTATACAAATGAAATAACAGCAATAACATCAGTATATTACAGTAAAGTTTCTACACTAGTCAACATTTGAAGTGGATCCCAAAAAAAGTAAATAAAAGTTGTATCAAGACAATGACACATTTTGGTTTTAGGACAACTTTAATGAAAGGTTTTGATCCACTTCAAATGTTGAGAGAGAGAGAGAGAGAGAGAGAGAGAGAGAGAGAGAGAGAGAGAGAGAGAGAGAGAGAGAGAGAGAGAGAGAGACATTAACTTCTATTGTGTGTGTGTATATATGTATATATTTGTATTTGAAAATAATATTTTTTCTAGTAATAATTTTATATATGCACTTGGAAACTTAATTTTATCAGTCTTTTTATCCCATCCACAATGAATTAACTTAAGTATTTCCGCTCTACCACATTTGGTTTCAAAGAATGTTTAACCAAGCTCTTGTTACCCAGAATTCCACAGGGGATAAAGCAAGCATGTGACCTGCTGCAGGGCAGAAAGGCTTTATTTTGCATCATTAGTCGTGATGTGAGGATTACAAACGACTGGAGTGTGTTAATCTGCTGTTCTTATGAACAGACCAAAGAATCAGAAATATCTCAGTCTTTCAGTTCAAGATAATTCACTTAAATACTGCTAAACTATTAGTACTATCAGCCTGCAGAATTAAAAACTAAGTGCTGTCACACTTGTACATCTCCTTGAACAAAAGCATCCGTGTTAAATTAATGAATGTAAATGTTATCTAGTTTTATGTAGTTCACATTCCACATTTGTTTACTCACATCAGATGCGTTTAAAGCAGCATTTCTCCTCTCCTCTAGATTCCTAACGTTCCTCCGTCCTACGAGAAGATCGCCTCCGGACCTTCACCTCCTCCTTACTCACCATGAGTCACAGACTTGAGGAAAATCTGTGGATTTCTATAATGTTTGTGTGATGAACGATCACACAGTACAAGTGATGATATACGGCAGTCCATCGGTTCTACAGCATTCAGCTCCAATCTTGATTAAGTCTCACCTGCCTGTAGCTTTCTATTAAACCCTGGACATTGATGAGCTTCTTCAGGTGTGTTTGATCAGGGTTAGAGCTGAACTCTTCAGGACTGTGACTCTCCAGGAACAACTACCAAAGCCTGTGGACTATAATATAACACTACTGTGCATTTTAAACACAATGTCATTCTTTAGACCTGAGGCTAATAAAGTTAAATATTCATTTAATCCAAAACAGTTTGTTTACTTCAAAGTATTTAAATAGAACATGTCATTTGAACCTAAAACTGGTAAGACGTTTGAATAATCTATCTTTATCAAACATATTCCTGATGAAAAAATCAATAGAAACCATCACATAAATTTGGTTTCCACAACAAATACAATTACAAACGATCAACTTTTAACCATTAAAATGTTTTTCTGTAGTGTGTTTTGGGACATATTCCATTAAGATTTATTGGTTTTAACAAGCCACCAATAGAACCAGTAGAAACCCACAGGCACCATTACAATTTCCATTTCCCATTATAACCAGTAAAACCATTACAAATTATGTGATGTTTCTATTGTTTTTTTCAGCAATTTCAATTGCATTTCTTTTCCAAATGTATGACTGTAAAAGTGAACAAGCATAATGAAACTTATACACATATTCGTTGAGCTTTAGGTACCTGATGCTGGAAATCTCAGACTCAACTATATGAGGCAAACTAAGTTTCTATGAAGAGATGCTGAACTTCTTATGCAGTGAAAGACATAACTGCATGTAATGTGCTGTTAAATTATATCATAAAATCTCAGGACGTAATCAGATTCAGCCAACAAAAATGTTTGGGAATCTGTGATATAACATGTTTAACAAACTCAAAAGACAAGCACAGTACACCAATGTTTTCCTTCAGTCATAAATATGCCAAGTTTATTTTCATGAATATAGATGAAACACAAAATCAAACTGTTATCAGATGATGTCTGATAATACTCAACCTATGCCTGAATGCACTAACGCAGGCTTCAGATCAGCCAGACATACTCTTAAATAGACTGAAGACTGTTCTACAGAATAATATTAATCATTTTAATGGAAAATGCTACAAAACATTCAAACCATTGCATACAAATGGAGTAGAAAAGAGTCAGCCAAACAAATACTGTTATGTACATTGCTGGCCATTTTAAATCTCCAAATTTCTCTTTGCGAAACCAATTTTATTTACAACTCTAAGGATAACCGATTTCCCTTTCATTTGTTTTGTAAAGAGCAAAATGCCCAAAATATTTATTTAGATATTTAGTATTCAGCCTCTCAAAATGGGGAGATATGGAACCAAAGGAAGCCCACTTGCTTTCAACAATGCCCAAAACATTGAATAAACCTTTGTGATCACAATGGGAAAAACGAGATGACCTCCAGAACCATTTCACAGATTGGGTCTCCCCAATGTATCTGGTTTTCTCAGTGGATCACTTGTGTTTAAAATAGGTACAGTAATGCTACTTGAGGAGGAACTGACCACTTGAGCAGCCATTGGCTTTGCCAATACTTGCAAGCTTGAGGCTGAGGCTTGAATGATATTTAAGACGGCACCATCTGGGCTCAACAAGAGTTTAGCAGAAGTGGGAACTTGTACAGGAACCGTGCTTTGACCTAGCGATGGCTGGGGTAAAATAACAGGCTTTCCGATAGTCCCAGGTTGCACGGCTCTGATAGGTGGACAAGGTGTCATTATGACAGTGCTCATAGATGGAGGAACAGTTGCAATTGGAGTGGCTAGACTGGCATTGTTTGCACCACTGATTGGTGGAACCATTGCAACCGGGAGTTTCTGCATCCGTGATATCGTGCTGCTCATGGGTGGTACGGTTACCATCGGCGAATGCCTTGGAATCACAGTTTTCACTGGTGGTACGACTGGCGCCACTTGGGTTTGGGATGGTCTTCCTTGCATTGGAGAAGTTGTGCTAAGTAAACCTCCTTGGGAAAGAGAGGTTTCTTTGGGACACCTGGTCGTACCTTGTGATGCTGTAACTAAGTGGTTGGAGGTTTGAAAGATAGGCAGTCTCACAATGTCTGAAGGTACACCAGGACGCAGAGCTTGTGCTACTTGTGAGAGAGCAGTAGGACCAGACAAATTCAATGGAGTTCTGGTGCTCAGTTGCTGACGGAGTTGATCAGAAGGTCCAACTTTTGCCAAGGGTAGCCTGACCGGTGTTACCAATCTCACACCTTGTACAACTGAAGGAACCGTGTGAGTAGCTGAAGTTTTTGGACCTCTAGAATCAGTGGAAGCAGGACTTGGGACTTGCAATCCTCCAGGATTTGCGAGACTCTGTCCTTGCAATCTTTGAGGACCAGCAGAACTTGGCCCTTGCAGTCCTCTAGGACTAGCAGGACTTGGCTCTTGCAATCCTCGAGGACCAGCAGGACTTGACCCTTGCAATCCTCCAGGACTAGCAGGACTTGGTCCTTGCAATCCTCCAGGACTAGAAGAACTTGGACCTTGCAATCTTTGAGAACCAACAGGATTTGATCCTAGAAAACTTTGAGGACCAGCAGGACTTGGCCCTTGCAATCTTTGAGGACCAACAGGACTCAGTCCTTGCAATCTTTGAGGACCAACAGGACTCTGCCCTTGCAATCCTCCAGGACTAGCAGGACTTGGCTCTTGCAATCCTTGAGAACCAGCAGGACTTGACCCTTGCAATCTTTGAGGACCAACAGGACTTGACCCTTGCAATCCTCCAGGACTAGAAGAACTTGGACCTTGCAATCTTTGAGAACCAACAGGATTTGATCCTAGAAAACTTTGAGGACCAGCAGGACTTGGCACTTGCAATCTTTGAGAACCAACAGCACTTGACCCTTGCATTCCTCCAGGACAAGAGTTGGAGATAAGCAGAACATGGCTGCCAGGTGCAAGGCCTTGAGAAGGTACAACAAATCTGGTGTTATTTATCAGGAGCTGAGTTCCAGGGGCAAGTGGGGCAGTGGTGTTGATGACGATTTTCTCCTGAACATTCTTGGTGGCAGAGGTCAGAGGTTGGATCCCAGAGGTCATGACCACTGGAGGAGTTAAAGTGGAGCTACAACTCAATGCAAAAGTACTGGATACTGCAGAAGCAGAAGTATTGGCTGTTGTTTTGATCAGCGAGTGTGAATTGCAAAGGGAAGTGATCACTGGCTTGTTAGCAGTCACATTAATTGGTAACGTAGTGTGTTTGGTAATTAGGCTTCCAGAATAAGAGGAAGATGTATTTGAAGTAGAACTGCCAGATGATAACCCTGGTTTACAGTGAAGAGCATTTAACACTGAAACTGATGGAGGTACATCTGGTTTCACAACTGACAAAAGTGCAGAGGAAGCCATGTGGCCGGTGCCTAGAGTTGAAAACGTGAGCGTTTTGCCATCAACAGTCCGAGGTACTTTCAAAGCACTTTCAGTATTCCCTGACAGACTTCTGCTTGCAACCAAACAACTTTTTGGACCAATCTGGAGTCCACCTGTAAGTGATGTTGCAGGTACTCTGGAGACGATCACAGGTGTAGTTTTCATTGAGGCTTCAGGTTTCTTGTTTGTGCCAAGTATTCTTGATGTTAACCCTGGGACACCGATGCTCTGGATGCTTGTACCAGAAGTGCAGGATAAGGTCCCCAAGTTGGGAACTACATTCAGCGCTGGTGTACTAGTAGAGGAAATGTTAACCTCTGAAGTTGACGTCTCTTTTGGAATGATAAGTGCTGAGTTGCTTATGAACATGACCCGAGATCCTGGAACGGTACATGTTGCTGTAGAAGTAGTGACCTTTGAAGGGATATTTGGTGAAGGTGTGACCAGGAAAACCTTTTGGAAAGTCGACTGGTCTGGAGTTGTGCTTCCTGGTGGAGCCCTTTTTTGTGGGGGCTTCGTTCCGCATTTAGAGACCGTATTCTGCTGAGCGCAATCTTTCGCATTTATTAGGAAACTATCACTGCCTTTGCTTGTAGCCAGGAGTGCTGATTTACCAGGGATTGTTGTTTTGCCTGTAGTGCCGGTATTGGAAATCTGATTTAAGGTTAAAGGACTGACAGTTCCTGCCACAAAAGTAGACTGAGGAGTGACTCCAGGTCGAGATTTAGCAGCAATGGTGGCCGAAACAGCTTGTGTATGAGACGTGGAAGACTTTGACACCAGAAAGGCATGAAGTTGGGGTGAGATGTTAAAAACTGGGCTGGGTGGCAAAGCCCCTGTTCCACTTTCCGATGTCTGAACCTTCACCACTCCTGTGTTACCTCCTCTCGTAGTGACAAGGATGGACTGAGAGTCTCTAATACACACTGTCCTGAGCTCCTGTTTAGCATCAGATTTGGTCAGACCACTGCTGGCTGATTTGTTCAGGGCCACCTTTGGTTCAGTAGTCTTTTTAGGCACACCAACAGTCATTAAGTTCCTTAAACTGGGAGTAACTACAGCAGACGGTGTTCTTACAGTGCTGGTATCTTTCAAAGGTGCCACCGGCTGGACAGGAACCTTGTTTTCCGGTATAGTGAACCCTGAAACATTGGACATGTACGTTGTAGTCTTAGGAACAGATACAGAGGCCTGGGCTGCCTTATTCTCAGTGCTTTGAATCAGTAGATTTGAAGGCAGGATAACAACTTGTTGCATCGCCTTCGCCCCTGATTTTTGATCTGATATTGATTGCACTGAAAAGTTTACAGAAGTGCTTCCTTGCCTGAGAAGCCCCACGCCTCCTGCCGTCTTGTACACCACCTGTCCAGTGCTTTCGCTCGCAGATGACGTAGTTATTGTTTCTGTAGAGACAGGTTCAGAGTGTTGCGTAGCTGCACAGGTAGTTGATAATCTGACAGGTGGCAGAGTTACAGATGCCGTTTTGTTATGATCCCGCAGAGCCTGAGCCATCACTGCAGCCTTCGGATGACTTATTAAGGTCACTTTGTTTCCAACACTCTTAGCCAGCAAAGCCTGGATGGGTTTGCAAGTCCCATGAAAGCTACTCATAGTGTCTGGCAACACTGAAGCTTGGGGGTTCACTGTTGCTTGTTCCCTGGATGCAACTTCCACATTGAAATCTGATGTTAAAGAGCTCTCTGGATCCATTTTGCCTCTCTTGCATGGACTCAGTTCCTCACTGATTGCACCAGTGTGGCGCCGCTTTGAACCGCGTGTGAAGGGTCCAGACTCTGACGCATGCATGACAACATCAGGTCTGTCGAATAGGCATCTTGATTCGTGATTTACATTCTCTGCAAAACAGGGCAGCATGCATCAGTCAAAACAGACATCACACTCAATGTACTGGGTGCATAAATGTCTTTGAAAATGGAAAACAGAAGTTGACGAAATGAAAAATAAAGTGCTGCTCAAACAACAAAAGCAAGGATATTTGAAACACTTCCTTGTAATGAATTCATCAGGCACTTTCTATCACGACTACTTTCATATTGTTTGGTCAGCTATGCATTAGAAATTCAACAATCCTTTAACACCTGTATTGGATTTCTTCCTTTTGCATTGCTAAGAACTTACATAAAGGCCCTGCAATTGGTGAAATTAGCCGTTTCAAATGTTAATCAGACTCACCTGTTGTCTCAGAGTCCTCCTTCATAGTTTTGCCCATTTTGACTTCACTCTCTTCCAGTTTGTTTGTTGTCTCTGCGGACAACAATCCATCTTTGCACGCAACTTCCCCAGTATCTTCTGTATCCATCTGCTCCCTGATAAAGTTCTCATATTCGGGGTGTTTCTTGAATTCGTCACACTCCTTTTTCAAGCGTGCTCTGTTGAGGACAAGGACAGGGATGAATTCACAAAGCCCTGTTGCCAGGAAAACATCGCCTCAAGGTAAAAACATCTAGGTGCCTGTTGAATGCAGTGAGGTGTATCAGTCACTGCGCATTACAATGGAAAGCTCTTTCTTGGATATAATTCAAATTCACCTCCCAGATCCCTTGAGAAAACCTTTCTTTGATAAAAAACAAGACTGAAATGCAGAAGTCTGAAAAACCACAATGTCATGATTCTAAAAGGGGAAAAATATGATTGCACAGATTTAAGATTTCCCCATCTATATTCCGCATGTGATTTCAGTGCAACAAGGTAAAATTATTTCACTTTCAAACATTCACTTTTGAAATTAAAGCAGAGAAAAGAACTCAAACTCCAAGGAGGGTCGTGTTTACTCCTTTACCTGTTCCTCTGGAAGGCCTTGACGAGTTTGGGTTCCCATGGTAACAGCTCATTAAGCAGCCTTATAAGTGTGATGTGCAACTCTTTCACGGCGGCTCTTTTGTGTGGCCACCGTCCCTGAAATACGGCACAAAGACACACATCACATACACATCAATGTTTAACGCTGCCATGCATCACACTAACTCACACTCGTCAATTTCATAACATGCTTGCATGCAAACAAACATGTTTCACATTACAATGCCAATCTTGCTTTAATAAAGTGATAATATCTGCACAGTTCAGGATTTAAAATTATTTATGCAACCACAAATAAATGATTTTTATTTAGTTGCATCAAATGCACGTGCACAACATAAGTCAAAGGTTAAATACTGTCATTTAAATTAGTTTGTGCAATAGTAAGTGCATGTGTTTGTGTTCCCTCTCTTACTAACAGATCTCTTTTTGCCGTCCAGTTCATCTAGTTGATCTTCTATTTTACTGATCAGGACTCTGAGATCATCCAGACTGGAGCAAACCAACTGCAAAAGCAAGAAAAAAAAGGAAGGAACGATGGGAGGAAAGAAATAAGGGTTAAAAACGTTTAATTATACATGTTTGTTTTTAATTGCATGCATTGCAATAATTGAATTTATACTATAAAGCACTTTGGTTCAAATAAAGAGTTGATTATATGTTTAAAGGAGTGTGGTTTTAATTATTCAGACTTTGCAACGCTACAAAATGCTGCCCTCTAGTGAAGGTCTAGTGAATAAATCTCAGAGATGCATTATGGGATTTTCGGCTCTCTGTTGACCTCAGGAACATTTAAATGAACTTTTTCACTTATAAAAGCATCTGCTAAATGAGTAAAAGTAAATGCAAATCATCGGTGAAATGCAAAACACAAATGCTTAATCGTTTGAAAATAAGACTGAGATCAATAAAAAGGATTTTCTCAAATGAGAGAATTAAGAAAAAAGCAAAACTAACCAAACTAATATTAAAAGTAGTGAGAGAAAGTGTCTGATGAGTTTATACCAAGGAAAAAAAGTGTAAAAAATAAATCTATAATTATAAGTGAAATATAAATAGCATTGATTTTAAGAAGAAAGCCTATAATAGATTTACCATGAAGGCAAGAATCAATTTTTTTTAAATATTAAAACTCGAAATTAAACAAAATAGCTTGCATTAGTGTAGTTTTAACTTGACATTTGTTTTTTGTTGATCTCAGTCTTTTAAATACCTTTTAATGTTTTGCATTTCACACATGATTTGCGTTTACTTTAATTGGTTTAGCCGACGCTTTTATCCAAACTGACTGTCGAATGAAGAACATTGTGAGCGTTTTTAATCGTAAGGGCCGCATTATTTGCGATGCACAGAGTGTTTTTTGTTTAGCAGGTAATGAAGGCTTCATCTGACCTGAAACGTGGGCTGAGCTGGCGGCGGAGCAGATCCTGACGGTCTCCTCGCTAACATCGCCTTCCCATCAAACCTCTTTCCTGGAGACGGAGAGACACGACAGCGCATGAGCGACGCAAAAGCACATGACATCTGATGATTAAGAATACAATCAGGTCTATGCAAGTGATAAATGTGTGCGGACTGGACACCTGTAAACAAACATATTGTTTTCATGAATTCAAGGTTATGTCACTAAAAGACATATTCTAAAAACAGCATGTACAGATAATTTCCCATCTTTGATTATTGATTATAGTCTAACATTCTGTAATTTTTGAGATGCTACAAAACAAACACTCGAGACTTACAATGCGTTTCAACTGATAATATTACAGCATTCAGCTTAAAAGCATTGTAAGCATCTGTCTTTTTAATAAAGTTATTAAAATATAAACTTCATATATTGGTTTATATGTGTATGTGTGTATGTGAGTGTGCGTGAGTGTGTACGTGCGAGAGAGTGTATGTGTGAGTGTGTGTGTGTGCGTGTGTGTTTGTGTGTTTAAAATATAAACTTCATATATTGGTTTATATGTGTGTGTGTTTGTGTGTGTGTAAGTGTATGTGGTGTGTGTGTGTATGTG
>JANHFF010002351.1:0-105904 GCA_024542945.1 allo-octoploid hybrid of Carassius auratus x Cyprinus carpio
AATATTTATTTGTTTCCACTGCCCGTCCAGCGAGCACAAGTCTCTCAGCGGACGCAGTAAATATTTATCCGTTTCCACCGTCCGTCCAGCGAGAACGAGTCTCTCAACGGACGCAGTAAATATTTATTCGTTTCCACTGCCCGTCCAGCGAGCACCAGTCTCTCAGCGGACGCAGTAAATATTTATTTGTTTCCACTGTCCGTCCAGCGAGCACCAGTCTCTCAGCGAACGCAGTAAGTCCATCCAGCGAGCACCAGTCTCTCAGCGGACGCAGTAAATATTTATCCGTTCCACTGTCCGTCCAGCGAGCACTAGTATATTTATCCGTTTCCACTGTCCGTCCAGCGAGCACTAGTCTCTCAGCGGACGCAGTAAATATTCATCCGTTTCCACTTTCCGTCTAGCGAGCATGAGTCTCTCAGCGGACGCAGTAAATATTTATTCGTTTCCACTGTCCGTCCAGCGAGCACCAGTCTCTCAGCGGACGCAGTAAATATTTATTCATTCCACTGTCCGTCCAGCGAGCCTCAGTCTCCCAGCGGACCCAGTAAATATCTATTTTTCATTATTATTTTTCTTTCCTCTGTCTGTCCAGCGAGCCTCAGCCTCCCAGCGGACACAGAAAATACCTATTTGTCTTCTCTATCAGTCCGCGAGCACTAGTCTCACAGCGGACTCAATAACATCTATTTTTCCACTGTTTGTCCAGCGAGCACTAGTCTCCCAGCGGATGCAGAAATATCCATTGATTTCCCTGTCCGTCCAGCGAGCGCTAGTCTCCCAGCGGATGCAGTAATTATCTAATTCCTTCTACCTGTCCATTGGGCCTCAGTCTCCAAGGGGACACCGTAAATACATATTTTTTCCTCTGCCTGTCCAGCGAGCACTAGTCTCTCAGCGGACGCAGTATGCATCCATCTCTTCCTGTTCTTCGTCCAGCAAGCCCAGTCTTCCAGCGGACGCAGGGACATAATTCGTCTCCCATATCTGTCCAGCGAGCCTCAGTCTCCCAGCGGACGCAGTAATATATATTGGTTTCCTCTGTCTGTCCAACGAGCACTAGTGTCCCAGCGGACGCGGTAAATACCTATTCATTCCTCTACCCGTCCAGCGAGCCTCAGTCTCCCAGTGGACGCAGTATGCATCCATCTCTTTCTGTTCTTCATCCAGCGAGCCAGTCTTCCAGCGGATGCAGGAATATAATTTGTTTCCTCTATCTGTCCAGCGAGCCTCAGCCTCCCAGCGGATACATTACGCATCTAGTCAATATATATATCATTACACCTCGCAGGCAGACGGTGGAGCCCGTCTTCCCGACACCGTAACTGCTTCTTCCTCAACTATTAACCAACAGGACCTGCCTGCTCCTCTACTTCTGCCAGAGGCAATGCAAGATCTCCTGGTCAAACGACCATACTTCTAAAAACGTCAGCCCGCCAAATCTCTGCGTTTTGGGGGGTTCGTAGTCTGGCGGCTGTCCTTTTGCTCTCTTGTTTTTGGGGGGAGTACTCTGGGTTCGGGCCACATCCCGAGCTCGGAGCCCTCCACCCGGACAGCACGCCAAATACGCATAAACTTACGGTATTAATATACGTAGATGTGAACTCGTGAAATGCTGTTTTATAACAAAGTTCGGGAGGAACAGTCGCAGTTCATTAACCTGATTAACACAAGTGGAGACCAATCAGTAATCAACTCATGACAAGGTATAAATAACAGCAGAACCTATCTCTGTTCATTGACAGTTTTCAGCATCCCTCCTCCACCCCATTTCTCCTCACTTATAGATCCATCTACTCTTACCACAACCGGGGGGAGTACTCTGGGTTCGGGCCACATCCCGAGCTCGGAGCCCTCCACCCGGACAGCACGCCAAATACGCATAAACTTACGGTATTAATATACGTAGATGTGAACTCGTGAAATATATTTCAGTGTACTGTTACCTCTAAAATGGGAAAGTTCCTGACCCGACCGCCATGTTGAAAACGGAAGATCCACAGTTAAGCACCGCCCGACTCATTACCATAGATAGATTGTATTACACACTAGCGGCAGCATTCATAGGTAGCCTGATAAATGGATCGTTTGCTTCTGTCTTCTGCTTCGTTTCCTGTCCACACTCATGTTTTTTGACAATAACATTTAATTTTGTAACAACACAATAGTTTTTTTTTTTTACAAATGTAATTTTACTCTGTTTGTTAATGTTTTTACTCAACATTTGTGCAGTTTTTGGAGGATTTATGATATCTTCTAAATTTCTATAAATTAATATTTATTTAAATAGGCTTTATACATTTTATGTAAAATTCACTTTATAAAAGACACAGATTTCTAACTTTCATTCATGTGGATAACATGGATAATTTTAAATGATTTAATGTAACATTTATACCCATTTTTGGAAAATGCAGTTTAAAAAAAAGAAAGAAATCACTTTAACCACTAGATGGCTGTAGAGCTCCACTATATGCTATTTGCAATTTGACTACCTGAAAGATATCTTTTCACAAGTTGGATTCAGTTGGATTCATATCTAAATATTATAAAATCACAATTATAACAAAAATAAAATATTTCTTGTCAAATTTTAGTATTTTTTTACTGAAAAAAAAACAGTTTTCAATAATGTTACATTACAATGCATTGCAGGCAGTAAGCATGGCAAACCGCATGACCTCTGTAGACAGGGTTGGAGCAGATTTGTGTGTGTGTGTGTGTGTTGTGGACTTGGGAAGTTCTCACCTTTCTCAGACGGAGACAGGAAATAGTTGGATAATGACAGATGTCGCAATTACATTTATGATTAAGTGAGTTTGTGAAATGAAAATGATTCGGCGACTTAAAAACTCACTACCACATAAAAAAAAATTGTCATCGTATAATTCTTCTATACATGAACAAAAACAGCGTATCAAATGTCTGTTTGAGGAAAAGTAACTTATCACTGATTCTTTTTGGAAATAACCGGGGTGGTTTTGGAGCCTCTCTCCTTGTCTTTCTCTCAGACAATAACACACACACACACACTTGCCATACTTTAACTCCTTATTTTTCCTTTAGTAAGACAATATACCTTCTTCGAATGGAATAACTAACACTGAACTCATGATTACAACAGACAGGCCCTTGGTATGGCTTAGTTGTTGAAGTATTTCACAGACTCAGCCAACAATTTCAATGCCAATTCGTTATTTGATTACTTTTGCATTAATTATGATTATGGATTAAGTTATTAAAGGTTGGATTAAGGGATAGGTGTTTTACAGTAATACTATAATAAAGTTGAGCATATTTACTGATACTTTATTGACTTCGTTATATTTGGAATTTGTTTTCTATCCTAAAAACAGTGTCAAAGACCACCCCATTAGTGGCTAAAAACAATAAGAAAACTTGTACCTTCTGTTTTGTTGTTTAGGTACACCAGCACATTAAACTACAAGTGTTAGTAGGTGCAAATCTTTAAGATGAACGTGAGAATAAAGACAGGGACCCATTTCCCAGTATATCAGTGATCGGCTCAAAACGTCTCTCTTATGCAAGGTTTAGTATATTGACACTTAAGGAATGCTGTATGCTGAATTATTTTTTTTAGTTTCTCATAAATAATTAAGACTAACCTGTGTTTAAGGTTTTTTTTTTTTTTTTTTTACGTTTAAACATTTACATATTTCGGGAGTTTAACTTGACTGTAAGATCTTGTTTTTACCCTTGATGCCAACCGTACTGCAGACACTGTTGAAACTTGTTTAAAATGTCCCTAGTTTCAATGTAAAAATATATACATGTTAACATTTTTCTGACTTCAGTAAATATTTTTATTCACTTCTGTGTGAGTTCACCATCACATAAAACCACAGGTGCAAGATGTAGAAAGTGCAGATGTTAATAGTAGATTAAGTGGGTCCATTTCCCTGTATTCACAGACTTGAGATATATTTCCTTATCAACAAGCAACTGTGTGAAACAATGTGCATTATAATTTGGGAAATACAAGTTGTTTGCACCTGTTATCATTTGTTGTGTGTTGTTTCCACCATTAGAGTATGGTAAAGTTTTAATTTATTAACACTCAAAAGCTATTCTTTGAATGAATGTAATTAAATCATGGAAAGGATTTCCAGGTCATTAAATGGCTTTCTTTCAGCATTAAGCACTTTTGTTAGACTATATTAGAGTAATGATGCTGAAAATACAGCTTTGATCACAGGAATAAATTACATTTTAAAAATATATTCAAATAGGGAAAAAAAATAAAGAAAAGAAATAAAAATATTTCACAACATTACTGTTTTTGCTGTACTTTGTTATTTACTATTAAAGAATATTAGATGTTGTTGAAGCCCTGGCCCGACACTGGAGATGCGGCTAATGACAGGAGAGGAGTTTCAGGCCCACAATTACATCTCCCCAGGGGCAGCGTTAGGGGTGGGCTAAGGGGGCTGGAGCCCCGAATGTTTTTATTACCATCATGCCATCAATGAGTTTTCATGCCCAATAAAGTAATTTATATTAGAATTTAAATAAATAAATAAATATCTCTCGACTCTCAGGTCTACAGTGTCTGTCAATTTACGCGTTGTCATTCCATCCGACGAAAACCGGCCACTGAGTCTAGTGCTTCTGACTGACATGTAAACTGGCCAACCATCGATGAGCGTCTGTACGATCCAGCCAATGAAATTAGATCTTTCGGAGGCAGGCGGTTTGTTGGCGTGTAGTGTTTTACTAGATCAATTTATTTGAAATTTAAAATGGATATTTCAAAATTCTTCAAAAAGAGCAAGTAAAACACCCCCAGCCAACACGTGAACGATAAGATACAACAGCTTCAGGTATCTGTAACTTTTAATCATAGTATATTTCTTTTTCGGTTTTAGATTGTGTCTGATTTAACGTTACATTTTGAACATCTAACAGTTAACGGTTGTGCAGCACAGACTTTAGGACACACACAAACACACACACACAGAGCGGTTATAATGTTTGGTTAGCACGGTCTGTGCTAACACTGTTCTCAAATTCCTGCTATTCATAATGTATATATAATCCTTCATTGCTCTGTTCATAATGTACATACAATCCCTACAATGCATTCATATTTATATTCTGTATATCACTCTCAAGTTTTGAACTGAGTTCAGAGTGAGATTTTGGCGGCGGCCGTGATGGCGGCAGGGGTTTGATGGGGACGGGTGTCTGATCTCATAAATGACACTTATTCTTACAAATAAAATAATATTTATTTAATTCAGCATTTATTTGTGTGTGTGTATGTGTGTGTGTGTGTGTGAGAGAGAGAGAGAGAGAAAATGGTCAGTGTTGTTTATTGTAGGTGTTGTTAGCTGGTTTTGAGGCCAGGGGTTGGTGGCTCCCATTTGAAGCACTGTGGTTCCAGGCCAGCCATTTTTACTGTCATGATGGATGACAGGGTTCCATCAGGTGCTAAGCTGTTCCTGGTTTTGGTCTTGTTTAATCCCATGGAGAAAACCCTCTCAGCATATGCATTTGAATGAGGGAGCACTAACACCAATGCAGCTATTTTAGAAATCCTCCCTGCTTATGTCCCTCAACACCTTGATGGACACATGAGTTATCTTGTCACAATGGTGGTTCCCTTTGTGATGAATGGCCATCGGGTTGACCACTCCTTCTTAAAGGAACATCTATAGGTGGCTGCTCTACTCCACCCTCTCTTTTCCCCTGTTTCCAGTGGGTTCTCCACTGTTTCCTCTACGGTATCCTCCACCGTCTCTTCCATGGACCCATCTTCTACTGTCACCCTTACTTCCTCCTCCACTGCCACCTCCACTACTGTCTTCTCCACAGTCTCCTCCTCCTCTAGCCACCTTTTTAGGGAGCTGATCTTTTAGAGCAAAGCATGAAAGAAAGCTCCTTTGCCTCTTCCCCTGACATCTTTGAAATAGACGAATGCAATAATCAATACTATACATTGGATAAAATATAATGAAATAGCCTAGGCAAAACTTTTTCAAAATGGGGACTAGGATGTTGTGCAGTAAAAATAAAATTCAAACTATTATGGGTACTGCAATACAAGTATGATGGATAGGCCTATTATAGAAGTCTTTTTATATAAAACTGTCAGAGTAGCCCCACATCCTCTTCAACGTGTAAAGTTAGCTATAAAAAATATTATAGTGGACTTAACAATAGGCGCAAAAGCTACGGCCGACCACGTACGATAGCCAAAATTGCGTGCGTGTCGGGGTCATAATAACCATCAAACCTAAACATATCTTAGACTGTTTAGAAAAAATGTAAAATTCATATATTGATTTAAAAAAACATATAGTCAAAATCGCGGTCATTGTCTTGGCAAGTCAATGGAGTTGGACAATGACTGGGGGTGGACGGGTTGGGGGTTAGGGCACACTTATGTCTGGACACATGTATTCCCCAGCTATTTTCTGATTGGCTGATCGGTAGCTATATTTTTTTTTTTTGATTAGCCGGTGCGTGTCAGGGCCGTCGGGGAACTCACTTGATTCCTCTACCTGTTTCACTGTTTAAATAATAGCGCCGCAACTTTGTGGCCGTTATCCTCGTAATGTCTCTGCTTGAGAAATATAGTATATAGTATATATAGAAGTATATACTCTGATCAATATTGTACATAGTAACTCCACTGTACATTCTGTATATCATAGCTTTACTTACTCTGCACTTTTATGTATATAAAACACTATATAGTCTAGATGGAAATAGGGGTCCATGCGTACCCCCGGCTTTTTTTATGCCAACTGATTTTTTAAAATCCTTAAAGTGTCTATTTTCATAATCTGCCAGGTGCCAAGCTGAAATAATGCCCCAAAGGGTTCTTTTTTAACCCTTTGCTGCACCCGACCGGAACCCGAAAAATCTAAAAGTGATATAGAAAGTGGCATAACATTAGAAGTAAACAACATACAGAGACAAATGAACACATTTTCCCATACAATTCTGACCCCAGGAATTTAATAAAATGGTTATTTTTGACATTTGACAACATATGACCTTATTTCTGGACAAAAATAGCAAAAAAATGGCCAAAGATGTGTAGAGGATCAACTATTTTTTCGTTTTCTCAAGCGCATAGGGTGATTTTTTTTTTTTTCACAACATATTATTTCTTTATCATTCAAGTGTCTATTTTAAGATTAAATTGGGTACCAAGCTGATATAATCTCCAAAATGCTTGATTTTTAACCCTTTGCACCAAACCCGAAAAGTCTAAAAATGATTTAAAGTGGCATAACTTTTGATGTAAACAACTAACAGAGACAAATGGACACATTTTTCAATACAATTCTGACCCCAGAAATTGTTATTTGTCATGTTTTACAACATCTTGACCATCTGTGGTCAAAGAGAGCAAAAAAAGTTCATTTGACAGCGTTTTTATTATACTAAAATAGGGTTTATTTGAACCTTTTACTTCACCTATCCTGAACCTGAAGATATTTAAAATAGTTTTACTTTTGAAGTTAACAAAACAAAGCAAATTAGCTTAAATAAATAAATAAATAAAAAACTACAGAAAAAATCCACCAATTAGAACACACTAAGAGAAAAATCCAGGGGTTTTTGAGCCGTGTATGTGTGCAAAATGCAATATTTGACATCGCGAAGGGAAAAAAAAGTCACATGACAGCCGCGTTTGGGGCGAGATCAGACAAATAAATAGGCTACACATTTCATTCACTCTGACAAGCCAAATCAACATATGTTATTATTACCGGGTCAGATATCTCATTAATAAATTATGTCTCTGACCAAAGAACAGAGAGAAAGACGAGAGAGAAATGAGCACTTCATCAGCATTTTTTAAGAGATTCCAAAAATAATATCACAGCACTAATCCACCCATTAGAACACAACAAGAGCAGAATTCAGGTGTTTTTGATATGTTTGTGTGCGCAAAATGACATATAATTTGACAGCGCGATACAGCTTATGAATACTGGAAGGAAAAAAGTCACAACAGCCTTTTAACTCTGGAGTCGATTAGCGCATATACGCGTTTTGAGTCATTTTCTGCTGATAACCCTGACAATTACTTAAATTACATTTTCAGTTTTAAACGTACAGATAAGAGCAATACATCAATCGAATCTGTAAAGGGTAAAAAAAAGGATATTATTTCTGTATATATTCTTTCAATTATTATTCTTTCTTTCATCTTGATCATTTTCAATGCTTCCTCACATATTCTTTCAAATTTTTCCCAATCTGCCTTCTCATATTTCCACTCTTTTTTTCTCCACACATTTACTTTCTTTATCTTCCTTATTTCATTATTTACAATTGTACTTAATATTGGAAAACGATCACTACCCACTGTACAATTTAATACCTCCCAATTTATTATTCCCCCTAATTCATTAGAAACAATAGTTAGATCAATTGCTGATTCCCTCCCTAAATTTACATCCATACAAGTTTTTGTTCCATCATTTATACAAACTAAATTCTCCTTTTCCATTACCTCTTCAATGACCATACCATTTGTATCTGTCAATAAACCTCCCCATAAAGTATTATGGGCATTAAAATCCCCACACCATATTTCTCTTTTTTTTTTCTCTTAATCCTTTTATTGCTCCCATACTTTCTTGTGTTATTTTTTTTACACAGATTATAAAAGTTTATTATAACATAATTCTTATTTCCAACCCATATTTCTACTACTATATATTCCATCATTTCCCCTTTCTCCAAAACTCTATATGGTATTCCCTCTTTTACAAAACTGACACATCCTCCTCCTTTTCCTTCTACCCGATCTCTTCTCACACTTATGTATCCTTTCGAGACAAATTCTAATCTAGGATTCAACCATGATTCTTGAATACATATCACATCTGGATTATCTTTCATTTGGTTTATATACCCTTTAAATTCTTGTCCATTAGCATACAGGCTTCTAGCATTCCATTGTAATAGAGCTAACATACTAGCCTACCTCTAAGGGTGTGCTCACACTAGCCAGTTTGAACTGTGCCCGAGTGCGTTTGACCACCAAAGCGCGGTTCGTTTGACTAGTGTGAGTGCTCCAAACCGTGCCCGGGCGCGGCTCGATTGGCCGGCCCTGGCCCGCTTGGAAGAGGTGGGCCAGGACACGGTTCAGTTGGACTCGGGCGCGGTTCGCATGCAGGGTGAGCGCTAACCGTGCCGGAGCACAGAAAAGGACGCGTTGCGTCACGGTTTTGCGACGCTCCAAAACCAACATGGCAGGGAAAGGGTCGCTTTGGTCTACGGCAGAGGTGCAAAACGCATAAAAACTAAAAACTGCAAAGTCCTTGCTGCACTTCAACTGGTACCTTGCAAACATCCTCATACGAGCAGCACGATTACGTGAAAATTTTCACGCCGCGAAGGCGACACATCTGTTTAACAACAGTCTGTGGGAGGGCTGTGGACCAAACGACACAAAATTATCCACAAAGAAAACAGAGCGATGCACTCCATTGTGTTCATAGAGCGCCGCTCTTCCTGTTTATTGCGAAACCGTCGCACCATAATGACGTAAGCGTGCTCCGGCACGAATGCTGAAACCCTATATGTGAGTGCAGGCCAGAGGGGGAGTGGGGAGGGGGGACAATCGTACTCCGGCCCGGTTCATGGCAACCATGCCTAGTGTGAGTACACCTTAATTCCTGACTTGACTGAGATTCTGTAAGGTTTTTCATTATGTCTTCACATTTCAATCCTTTTATATCTAGAAATCTCTCTGCCACTTTTACTATTATTTGTAGCTTTTCTGTTCTCCTTTCTGTTTGCGCTGTACAATTAATTACTTCCCCAATAAAGAGCACAAAATTTCTCTTAGTAACTATCATTGCATCTTCTGGTAATCTACCTTCATCCATTCTTCCTGTATCTTCATTTATTTTCCCATACTCCACTCTCTCAGTTCCACTTTGTCTATATCTATCATTTACCGCTTTCACAGCTTCAGCATATGTCCCATTATTCTTTGACTTTTCCTGTTGAACTTCCACTGCCTTTTTCCTCACCTCACAACCTCCATATGCCGCATTGTGATTACCTCCACAGTTGCAACACTTCAATCCAACTCCCTCTCCACACTTCCCAAATTCATGCTCTCCTCCACATCGCGCACACCTCATTTTAGACTTACACACTAACGCAGTATGTCCATAACGTTGACAATTATAACACCTCAAAGGAGGGGCTATATACTACCTTATCGGGTAACTGATATAACCCAACTTAATCCGATCTAGTACTTCTTTTCTCTCCAATTTTAGACGTACTGATAAGTTATCCATTCTTTTACCTTCTCTGCTCATTTGTAGTCGGACTGCTTCTATGACCTTTACCCCCTCTAAATTATCTTTTAATTCCTCCATCGTAACTCCTAACGGAATTCCATTTATTACTCCGGACACCCATGACTCTTGTCCTACAATCCTGTAACTCATTACTATCTTTTTCCCAGTTGTCTTTATTTTTATGGCTTTATTTTTTTGTTCCTCATTTCTACATGCTATCATTAAAGCTCCATCTCTCCTACCAGCTTTTTCAGTTCATATGTCAACTTCAATGGATTAACTCCCAAAACTCCTAAATCTCCTTTAAACTTCAGTATTATCCTAAATTCCCTATTGACATTATTGCCCTCATCCCCCTCTTCCTCACTAGCTATTGAACTACTTTCTGATATTTCCTCTTTACCTTTTTTCCTCTTTTTGTTAACCTTTTTTCCTGTTCTGGCCATATTCCATCCTGCCTCCATATCATCCTCCTCTTCACCTGTTTCTCCCATTCTTAGAGTCTCTGATCCATTCCCAGTTCGCTTTCCTTGATTCCTCATATTATACGTATTCTTTGACTTATTTGAATTGGCCGCCATATGCCGCCACTCCGCCACGTCTCACACACCGGATGTCCTGTCAAGATGGCGTTACACCGCCACCGGCAAAGACAATAGGGCAAGGGGCACTATAAATGGGGAGGAAAACACTTGAGGGACAGGTGAGCACAATTAGACAAACAAGAGGGTGTGGTAAAGAGGAAACAAGGAGGAGGGGCTAAGGAAACACATGGCCAAGAAAACGATCAACAAAGCCATGTGCTGACACAAGACATAGACACAAGAAACAAAACACAAGACAAACAGTGCCAGTGCAAAACCCTGACATAGGACTAAACCAAATACATCATTGTAAAGGTCTTGATCAGCAGAGTAACAGCATGCCATTGCCGAAGGCTGTACATTGCTCCTACTTTGAAATATTGACCTCTGCACTTTGACATTGATGCATGTTGTGAGCCTTATAATTAAGCAACTGAAGGGGCCACAATGATTAGACCAACTGTTATACAAAGCACTTGAACTATTCCACTATGAGGGCTACCTTTGGGTGTGATCACAAATAAGGGCTATCACAAAAAAAATGTCAAAACTGAATTTCATCTAGTTATCATTCACAATTTCAAATTCTGAACAGCCTAATGTGTTTCTCATCCCATACCCCTGAATGCACTTTAAGTTTTATGTTCCAGACATCCAGTCATGAGAAAGAAATAACAATTCCCTGTTGTAGCGGATTACAAAGTGATAGACTGTGTGACAGAGTGAAATATATATGTCTGTGTAATTATATTTGAGTCCATTTAAAAGGTTAATACAGTGTAAATATGTTATTTAAGTAGTTTTGTGTTAATCAGTGATCAATCAGTTTAGTCCAACAAATCTGCGATCGATTCCTGCTGCCTTGTCAACCAGTAGGGAGAGAACTCGTGGTGTTTCTCCATTACACATAAAGTTATCAGTGGAGAAGCATCATGGAGTTTGACTTATTAATTCTCTCCCCTTTTTCAGGGGTACAACATTTTGGAGGCACCGCTGGGACTTACTCTTTGGAGTGCAGTCGTCACTTACCTGGCAGACAGCTTCTGATGCAGTACACCCCCCCCCCAAAAAAAACCCACCTAGACCAACAGTGAGGTGGAAAGAGTTCCTGCAGTAAAGGCACGAAAGAGACAAAAGAACCGTAGCCCTGAGGCCACAGAGATCATCAGGTGAAACAGATAAGTTCCGTTAGTCTCGAATAAGCCCACTACTCAGCGAAAAAGTCCACTCTAGTGTCACAATGGAGACAACAGTGCTCGAGAAAATGCAAGATGAGGTTATCACCATGCTAAATTCCAAATCAAAAAACAAGCTTTTAAGTGTTCGTGAATTCCTTCATGTGGCAGATCCAGAGAAGATTGTATCTAAATCTCGTATGTCTCTGACCTCCTACATCCTCCAACATCTCGAAGGAATTACTGAGCTAGAAGATGGTGGGATGTCTGAACTCTTAAGACTGAGAGATCAAATTATAGAATTGAATACAGTCACTGAGTGTGAAACAGTAGCCTGACTACGTCAGACTTCCTACTTCCGCTCAATTTCATTTCGCTTCTGTACTCAGTCTGATACAGCGTCAGAGCTTTCTGTTTGCCACCGGTCTGAAAACAGCCGGGCCAATCAACGAGCAGAGGGTGGGCTGAGAGCCGTGACGTAGATGCTAAGCACCGAGTTTTAAATTGTAGGTTAGAGAAATCGAAAACCGAAACGACCGCGGAAATGGGAAATGAGACACGGGAAGCAATTCGCTCTGTTATGGAGAACATTCAACTCTTTTTCAAACTGAAGCCAGAACAAGAAGAGTATTTAACAACAGGTTTACAGTGGAAGTTCAATCATAGATTTGAGTTCGATGCATGATGTCTGTGCTTCGATGTGGCTGTACAGGCGCATAACATACGTCTAACTAAACGTATCTGATTGGCTTACAGTAACCAATGATTTTAAACTTCAGACAAGCGCCCCCTAGCGAGAGAGATAACACTTCTCTATTATGCCATTCCAGACAAGCAAAGTGAAGTAGCAGAGTCTGGTATTAACAGGCTAGTGAAACAGTAGGCCAGAGTGAAATCACTGAAAGAGATAAATTACAAAAGGAGTTAGACGAGCTAAAAAGTACAATGAAAAAAAAACTAAGTTTAACCCAACAATTAGAAGAGGTAAGCACAAAACAAAGTATTATTCAGCCTCAATTACAAATTGCTGCCCTGCCGCAACAGTCAGTCAATGCCCAACACTCAAGCTCACCTTGGCGCAAAGATTTTAAAATTTCTGGACAAATCGGAGACCCAGGCCAAAGAGAGAAATTAAGTTTTTCAAGTTTGGCACATCAAATTGAGAACGGTCTGAGCAGAGGCTACCCAGAGTGTGAGATTGCGGATGCAGTTATTCATGCCATCTCTCCAAGCTTACAGTTACGAAGCTATTTAGAAGGAAAGCCAAATCTGACTCTTCCTACACTAAGACGAATTCTGCGCTCTCACTTCCAAGAAAAGAGTGCCACTGAACTGTATAAGCAACTTACCTCTGAATGCCAGGGTAACAAAGAGACACCACAGAATTTCCTTATGCGTGTTCTTGATTTGCGCCAGAAAATCTTGTTTGCATCTCAAGAAGCAGAATCAAGCCTCAAGTATGATCCAGCATTAGTTCAAAGCATGTTTTTACATACAGTACTCACCGGTCTCCAAAATGACAGTGTTAAAGTAGATATGCAACCCCTCCTTCTTGACACAAAAACCACAGATGAGGCTCTGTTGGAGAAATTAAACATTGCTTGTGCTAATGAGGCAGAAAGACAAAAGAAAAAGAAAACCAATGTGCAGCACACAACAACTGTTGTCCATGCAGTTCAGTCTAGTGATGTAACCATTGATAAGAAATCCAGTGCAACTCAAAGTGCACCAAATTCATCTTCCCATGTGCTGTAAGAACTGAAAGAACTGAAAACTGATGTAGCTTCACTCAAATCACTCAACGCTGAAATATCTCAAATCAGAGAAACAATGCAGCAACCAGTTTTCGCCTCACCACAGTGTCTTGTTCCTGCACAGGGAGTTCCTGAAAGAGAAGTAATTCAGTGTCAATTGCAGCCACATTGGGCATCACCGGGCACCAACCAAATGAGAGTGAATACTCAGTTTCCACCCCAGTATATAACCCGACAATACTATGCACCCCCTACTCGTACCCAAGCAAGAAAATGCTTTAATTGTCAACAACAAAGAACAGAGGACCGTTGCATGCATTGTTTTAGATGTGGCAGTGGTGAGCACTTCCAAGCAGGATGCAGAATCCGTGGCATTAAGCCTTCAAGAGAGAGTCCTTTAAATGGAGAGCAGTTACTTCCGCGGGACAGGGAGTAACCAGACCCACTAACCAGTCCCAAAGATGTGCAGCCTGTGGAAAAACAGAGAAGCAAATGAAGCAGTGTTCACGATGTAAAACGATACTGTATTGTTCTAAGATCTGTCAAACTTACCATTGGACTGAACATAAGCGAACTTGTATCAACCCACCAAGACCAGTTTCAAATTCCAACCTGGCGATGAGTGTCTATGCCTCCTGTAGCACTCGAGTTAACCAGTATTCTGTGACATCACTAGTTGGAAGGCAATGTCTTGTTGAATGTTACCTGCATGGCCATCAAATTCAAGCACTGTGGGACACAGGCTCTCAGGTGTGTGTTATTGATGAATTGTGGAAACAGGAATACTTACCGGAAGTCCCACTGAGAGATGTTTTTGATATTCTCGAGTCTCCAAATGTGTTGAACCTTGTGGCTGCCAACAGTATTAATATACCCTACATTGGATATGTTGAAGTGACTTTCAGACTAGCGTCACAGACATCTCACCATACCAACTTGTCATTCCCATACTCGTAGCGAGGGGTCAGAACCTCTCACACCCTATCATAGGTTTCAATGTGATAGAAAAATTGTGAACGCCATTGAACAAGTCCAGCCAAGTACTGTGAGCAACAACATGCTTGAGAGAACTGTTAAAGCCGCATTCCCCAGCCTAAAGAGGAGCAAAGTCCAGACATTTATCAAACTTGTGAGTGCAGAGAGCTCATGTGAATACACTGTAAAGACGATGAAAGCCCATGCTGTCATTCCCAAACGGAGTATGGTACAGGTCTCATGCCGAGTGTACATGCTGCCAGTTAAGGAGGATAGCACACTCATTTTTGAGCCTGATGTGAATCCTTGCTGGGCAGATGGGCTTGAATTCAAAGAAAGTCTAGTAAGGCTGAAAAAAACAAAAATCGCAATTGAGGTATACAATGATACTGATCACGATATCACTCTGATGGGCCAGACTCCGATTGGTACAGTACAGCTTGTCAAGAATGTCCTCCCTGCTAGTATGTTTGAAGTACCAGAAAACCCTACCGCTGTTGGGGTATGTCCCATCAAGGCTGTGGAGAACTGTCATGACAACACCAATACTGCTTCTTGGGACCTGCCAGTCAATGTTAGCCACCTGAGTGAACATCAGAGACAGTTAGTACAACAAATGTTAAGAGAAGAGTGTCAATCATTCTCTAAATCAGACAATGTCATTGGGTGTATCAGGAAAAATCCAACTCCTCATACTTGTCTCCAATTGTGTGCGTGAGAAAGAAAGATGGCAGTCTCCGTTTATGTATTGATTATAGGGATCTCAACAGAAAGACTCATCCGGACAGACAACCAATTCCAAGGGCACAAGACATTATGGACAGCCTAGGTGGTAATTCCTGGTTCTCTTCACTAGATCAAGGAAAGGCCTACCACCAGGGGTTCATGTCAAAGGAAAGTAAGCAACTAACAGCGTTTGTGACACCCTGGGGCCTGTATGAATGGCTGCGTATTCCTTTCGGGCTGATGAATGCTCCCGCAGCCTTCCAGCGATGTATGGAGGAGTGTTTAGATGGCTTGCGGGATGAGATCTGCATTCCATACCTCGATGACACCTTGGTGTTTAGTAAAACCTTTGAGAACCACGTCCAGGATGTGAGGAAAGTATTGCAGAGGCTTAGACAACATGGTATCAAACTTAAACCGAGCAAGTGTGAGTTTTTCAAACCTGGGTAACTATGAGGGCTACTGCTACCTGGGTAAGATCGTCTCTGCAGAGGGAAGTAAAGTTGATCCGGCAGATACAGAAGCTGTCAGAGCCCTGAAAGACAAACAACCAAAGAATGTGGGTGAGCTGAGGAAAATTCTTGGTCTGCTTAGCTACTACAGACAGTACATTAAAGATTTCTCTCGAATAGCTAGCCCTTTATATGACCTGTTAAAAAGTACTCCAGAAGATAATGCTCACCTGAAAATGAGTCAGAGACAATCAAAGACAAAATGCATTAGAACTGGTGTTCCATTGAGTAAGCCCATTACCTGGACTGAACAACATCAGAGCACTCTGGAACAGCTAATTGACTGTCTGCTCCAGCCCCCCGTACTAGCTTTTCCTGACTTTTCACAGCCTTTTATACTGCATACAGACGCGTCAGCTCAAGGGTTAGGTGCAGTATTATACCAGAAACAAAGTGAGAAACTTCGTGTAATTGCTTACGGATCCCGCACTCTAACGGCTGCTGAGAAAAACTACCACCTACACTCAGACAAGCTTGAATTTCTTGCTTTAAAGTGGTCAATCACTGAAAAATTTTGTGATTATTTGTAATATGCGCCAACTTTTACTGTATATAGTGACAACAATCCCCTTACATATGTCCTGTCAACAGCCAAATTGAATGCTACCGGTTTCAGATGGGCGGCTGAATTGGCAGATTTCCACTTCACAATCAGATATCGCCCAGGTCGTGAAAATATTGACGCGGATACACTGTCCCGATTGCCCCTCGAAATAGGTAGTATGATGAAACAGTGCTCTGAGGAGTTGTCATCAGACATAATAGGTGCTACCATTCAGGCTGTAGAAGCTCAAGAAGGACCCAGCATCCCATGGTCAGTCTTGACCAACTGTTCATCTATTCAGTCCTGTCTAGCAGTTCCAACAATTACCCCTTTGTCTGCAAACGTAATAAAAGATGCTCAAATGAATGACCAGGATATCAGTCCTGTATATGAATGCAAATTGTCTGGTACAAAACCAAAAGTGAGAGATCTCAGAACATACAGTTCAAAAACAAAATGTCTGTTTCGTGAATGGGGAAAACTTGCCATTAATCAGGATGGTATCCTCTGCCGAACCACTTCCACACGCACACAATTGGTCCTGCCGGAGAAATACAAAGTAACAGTCTTGCGAGAGCTTCACAATGAAATGGGCCATCAAGGTACAGATCGTACTCTCTCACTCATCCGTGAACATTTCTTTTGGCCACATATGCAGGCAGACATTGAGTATTATGTCACAAAAACATGCAGATGTCTAAAGCAGAAAAAGCCTTGTCATGAGACAAGAGCCCCATTAACAAACATGGTTTCGACCCAGCCATTTGAATTGATTTCAATTGACTTTCTTCATCTAGACCGCTGCAAAGGAGGTTTTGAGTACATCCTTGTGATAGTAGATAATTTCACTCGATTTGCCCAAGCATATGCCACGACATCCAAGTCAGGTAAAACAGCTGCAGATCGCATATTCAATTATTTTGCCTTAAAATTTGGTTTTCCTTCCCGCATCCATCATGATCAAGGTTGAGAATACGAGAATCAGTTGTTTGAACAGCTCCAAAAATAATGTAACATCACAGGCTCCAGAACGACCCCATATCAACCGCAAGGCAATGGCCAAGCCGAACGTTTTAACAGGACACTGTTACAAATGCTAAGAACGCTCACAGAAATAAAAAAATCGAACTGGAAAGACTCTCTAAATAAGTTGCTGTATGCTTACATTTGTACCCGCTCAGAAGTCACAGGGTTTTCTCCTTTTTACCTATTATATGGAAGGTCTCCAAGACTGCCTGTCGACATGTTCTTTGGACTGGATTCAGAAGCTCCTACCTTCAGAAAGAGTATGTGGAGAAATGGAAACATGGAATGGAAGAGGCATATAAAATTGCAAGAGAGTGTGCTAAAAAATCTGCTGAAAGGAACAAAAATAACTTTGACAAAAAGGTGAGGAGCACCACATTGCAGCCAGGTGATCGTGTTCTTGTAAAGAACCTAACACCGCGAGGAGGCCCTGGTAAAATTCGTAATTTCTGGGAAGACAGCATCCATGTAGTTGTGCGACTGATGGGTGGCGAGCTTCCAATTTATGAAGTTAAGCCAGAAAAGGGAAAGGGAAGATCCAGAGTCCTCCATCGCAACGTATTAATGCCTTGCGAACACTTACCTTTTGAAACTGCTCCACCTTCAAAGACTGTTATTGAATCTGAAAATCTTGAACCACTACCGACCACAGAGTCTGATGAGTATCCAAATGAGGCCCTGAAAAAAGTTCCTGCTTCACTGTCATCCATGGAGAGTGACCAAGAACAAGAGATCAACTTACCTGCTGATGAACACCTTCCTGCTTCCACGCCATCTGCTGAAAGTGACCAAGAGGGTCAAGAGGAGCAAACTTACCAGCTGCCTAGGAGAGAAAGACGCCCACCAAGAGTATTTACCTATAATAATTTGGGTATACCTACTTATAATGTCAGACAATTAAATGCAATCTTGCCGACATCGCAACAGCACATACCGTATGTGTCTGCTCATGGACTGTTGACCTTGTTGCCCCCTGTTGAGCAATACTGTCATTTTCCTTTTGTCTATGGAGTCCACTAATGAGGGGCCATGAACTCTTAAATGTGCATTGAGACTGTGAACTTGAGTGACATCTTGAGTTTCTTTGCATTAATACAGTTTGACATCTAGAGAACTGATGGACTGTTTTGTCTTAGGAACATTTAAATGCTGGAAAACGGAACATTGACTGTTTTATTTCTGAGGAATATCTCCTTTAACAGTCTTTGAACTTTGAAATTTTGAGAATTCTATGGAGTGTTTGCCTTTTGGACCGTAGTCCTGGATAGGCTGTTGGACTCGTGAAAACCAAAGGAAATATGGACTTTTATTCCACGCCTCTTTACATTTTTGCACTTTGAATGGACTGTTCTTTTTCATAAGCTGTTGCTTTTAAAGTGTAGTATTTAGTCCATGGACTGTTAAACTCTGACACTATAAAATTTGTGTGAAACACAAATGGGACTAAAAGACTCTTGTGTTAAAGAAAGATAATGTCGAGACGACATTTATTTTGTAGGGGAGTGTGTGACAGAGTGAAATATATATGTCTGTGTAATTATATTTGAGTCCATTTAAAAGGTTAATACAGTGTAAATATGTTATTTAAGTAGTTTTGTGTTAATCAGTGATCAATTAGTTTAGTCCAACAATTCTGCGATCGATTGCTGCTGCCTTGTCAACCAGTAGGGAGAGAACTCGCGGTGTTTCTCCATTACACATAAAGTTATCAGTGGAGAAGCATCGTGGAGTTTGACTTATCAATTCTCTCCCCCTTTTCAGGGGTACAACAACAGCACATTAATTATGTAGTTCTTCCGGTTTGCAAACTAGGGTTGTAAGCAAGTACGGTTTCAAAAAGAACTATAGATTATAACGGCCTTTGTTAAAAAACAAACAAACAAAAACAAAAAAACAAGCACAAAACGTGTTGTATGATTATATATATATATATATATATATATATATATATATATATATATATATATATATATATATATATATATATATGAAGAGTTCAGATGCAAAAGCCTCTAAGTGCCATCTGAAATTTTCATCTAAAATTAGGATTTTTATCGGGATCCTATATTTATATTCAGTTATTTCACTTTAATAGCCTGGAAAAGGACCTGCACATCACAATTGAAGTAAAATGACTCAACCTAAGCATAGGACCTTGATAAAAATCCTAAATTTAGATGAAAATTTCAGATGGCATTTAGAGGTTTTTGCATCTGAACTCTTCATATATATATATATATTGCAAGGTTCATGTTCGTTGCTAAAGTCACTGTGTTAAAAACTACCATTCACACCAACTACCATTCACACCTTGGCCCCACAAGAACTTTGATCAAGCTTACTTATTTTATGTATTAGAGAAATCTAGTACATTGGCGAGCCACCCAAACTACTGCTCAGCCAGATACAGCAAAATCTAACAATTTGGCGGAGCCAGCCAGGAGAGACTGACAAGAAGAGAACTCACCAATTGCAACAAGAAGTGAACAAAAGAGTTTTGGAAATTCTACAGTTTTTGTGTTGAAGATCAACAGACCGCATCTGTGGACATAAGTTATTTGAATCAACTTGATCCCTTCTCAAAGATTCTAATTTGGTGAGTGAAACTATCAGCTCTCTAAAAGAACTTAAAAGAACACTTTTTCATAAGTAAGCAGATCATTTGATGTGTGTAGTGTAACCATAATAACCAGTGTAGCACTGTTTAAGAAATGTTTGGCTTAGGCCTTTCTCTTGAGTCTGTAGGAACCTTTTAAATGATTTAGTTAATTCTCCTGAGACTGTAGGAGCTATAGAAAAAGTGTTTATAGCTTGGTCCAGTCCTCTTGAGTCTATAAGAATCATTCAAGAAAGAGATTTAGTCCGTTCTCGTGAGACTGTAGGAGCCATAGATGTGTAATTATAGGCTTAATCCTGTTCTCTGGAGTCTGTAGGAATTGTTTAAGAAACAATTTAGTCCGTTCATCAAGAGACTGTAGTAGCAGAGGCTTGGTCCTTTCTCTTTATGTCTGTAGGAATTGTTTAAGAAACAATTTAGTCCGTTCATAAAGAGATTGTAGAAGCAGAGGCTTGGTCCGTTCTCTTTTTGTCTGTAGGAATTGTGTGAAAGAAACAATTTAGACCAGTAATCAAGAGATTGTAGAAGCATAAGCTTGGTCCTTTCTCTTTTTGTTTGTAGGAATTGTGTAAAAAAAAAAAAAAAAAACAATTTAGTCCATTTCTCCAGAGACTGTAGGAGTCATAGATAGAATTGGGACTGATGTTGCTGCAAGAATTGGGAATTCTTGACTGGGTGCTAATTCAGTAGCCACTAATGTAGATTTAAATTAATATTCAAAATGAATTAGAAGATGATGGCATAAAACCATGAAACTATAAGTTTGTTTGCCTTCCATAAAAATACAGAAAAAAAAAATATATATATAATGTAAATTGTCTAAGGGACAAATTTGAAAAAGGCATTCAGCCTTCTGAGCTAGAACTCAATTCAGACATTAAACAAGGAAAATTAGCCTGAATGTAAATGTTTCGTTTTAAATGGAAGATTGAAAACTAAGCTGAGCTTTTAAACTAATGATTTGTCTGTGTAACTGAAAATGGTCAGTCTAACAGACTGCTGTGAATTTAAATCTGAATAAGTACCTTTAACAGTTCTAACACCTTTTGTTCTGTTTTCACACCTCTGAGGGCACTTTTCCTGTATTCGCCATGGCTGAGTCTGCACAAAACAAAGGCAATAGTCATGCATTGAGGCCAACAACAGAAAGACATGGAACAGAACCTCCAAATGTTACCGGTAACGCTTTAAAATAATGGTCCGTTGTTAATAAGTAGCTACGCAGGAAGTAATAGGTAGTACTACATTAACACTTAACTTAATACTATTAACTAATATAGAAGCAAGATTAACTAAGCAGTAAGTAATAGCTCATTTAGGACATAGGTAGTTCCTTATTAGTTATTTGATAATTACTAAAGGAAAATATTGTCATTGAGAACTACTTTGGAACTATGGCCAACTAATGAAGAATAACCAATTAATTACTAATCACAACAGCTACGTCTATAAAGTGAACAATTAGCTTCTTTATGGAAACGTATATATATATATATGTATGTATATATATATATATATATATATATATATATATATATATATATTTATAGCCTATCCATATGATATATTTTATGAGCTCCATTAAGTTCAATGTCTCCAACTCTAATAACTTTAACGTTAGTGATATTATGCTGGGGAGGGCTTCTCTTCAGGAAGTGACAATAAATAATGATGTTCTCTTGTCAAAACATCTTTGCATCCTTCATGAAAACATTGACTGCATTTATAGTGTTAAGCACAAAACAACATCTTCCAGATTACAATGTGTCTGGTAGAATATCACTAGTTCCTCACAGAAATATATGGCTGTACAGTATGTGTCAGATAATTTTATTCTAAATTACTTGTGAAATCCATGACTCATTACTCAAGTGTTATCTTGTCAGTCCGCAGGAACTACTAGTGATCTGGCCCATTATTTTAAAGTGAAAAACATGTTAACTCCTGACTAATTACTCAAGCGTTACCTTGTCAGTCTGCAGGAACTACTATAGTGATCTGGCCCATTATTTTAAAGTGAAAAACATGTCAACTCCTGACTAATTACTCAAGTGTTACCTTGTCAGTCCGCAGGAACTACTATAGTGATCTGGCCCATTATTTTAAAGTGAAAAACATGTCAACTCCTGACTAATTACTCAAGTGTTACCTTGTCAGTCTGCAGGAACTACTATAGTGATCTGGCCCATTATTTTAAAGTGAAAAACATGTTAACTCCTGACTAATTACTCAAGTGTTACCTTGTCAGTCCGCATGAACTACTAGTGATCTGGCCCATTATTTTAAAGTGAAAAACATGTCAACTCCTGACTAATTACTCAAGTGTTACCTTGTCAGTCCGCAGGAACTACTATAGTGATCTGGCCCATTATTTTAAAGTGAAAAACATGTTAACTCCTGACTAATTGCTCAAGTGTTATCTTGTCAGTCCGCAGGAACTACTATAGTGATCTGGCCCATTATTTTAAAGTGAAAAACATGTTAACTCCTGACTAATTACTCAAGTGTTATCTTGTCAGTCCGCAGGAACTACTATAGTGATCTGGCCCATTATTTTAAAGTGAAAAACATGTTAACTCCTGACTAATTACTCAAGTGTTACCTTGTCAGTTCGCATGAACTAACGTTACTAGTTATCTGGACCATTTATTTTAAAGTGAAAGATTTTTTATTTTAAAGACAACATTTCTTAAAACTACATAACGTTACTGTTATAAATAAACAAATAACAAACAAACAAACGTAACGTTAATCATTTATTTTTTGCGAAAATATCAAAAGTGGTACCAAAAGTAGTTCAAATGATAATGAGTTCCAGTCGCAGTCCTCTATATGGAGGTAATAGTTTTTATAGGGTACAGAGCAGAATTTAATTTATTAATCCATGAAATTATGTATCTGTCTTCTCTCCGTGAAGGCGCACTGGCGCAGTATTCAAATGTCATAAACTGAAACACAACATGTCGCAATCTGTGACGAATTGGATGAGGACCAATGAGCGTTCGATATCAGTGCCGTAAATCATGTCGTAACGTGGCGCACTGGCGCTATTTTCAAATTCATAACGAGCGCGAGCTCAGCTTTGACTGTGACGGACGCTGTTGCTGAGAATGAATATGAAGAACCATTGATAAAGGGCTGAATTTGGATATGTTCCTTGCAAACATCTGGATTCTAAAGATATGCAGTACAGCAAACAAATAAAATGGATGTGATTTGTAATTGTGTGCTGTGCTTTTGTGTGTATCTATGGTTTGCAGCATGCACAGAAATGTTAGTTCCTATTAAATAGACGAGTAAACTGCTTTCAATAAATTGAATAAAAACATGTATTTGTACGTTTTACTGCTATAAATACATATAAATTGTACGTTTCTATGTGCATGAAAACGTATGTAAATATACGTGTGATAGAACCACATTTAACGTAAAAATACACACGTATTCTCATGAGATCACATTGAACACTCGAGTAATGAGTCATGGATTTCACAAGTAATTTACAATAAAATTATCTGACACATACTGTACAGCCATATATTTCTGTGAGGAACTAGTGATATTCTACCAGACACATTGTAATCTGGAAGATGTTGTTTTGTGCTTAACACTATAAATGCAGTCAATGTTTTCATGAAGGATGCAAAGATGTTTTGACAAGAGAACATCATTATTTATTGTCACTTCCTAAAGAGAAGCCCTCCCCAGCATAATATCACTAACGTTAAAGTTATCAGAGTTAGAGACATTGAACTTAACGGAGCTCATAAAATATATCATATGTATAGGCTATATATATATATATATATATATATATATATATATATATATATATATATATATATGTATGTATGTATGTATGTATGTATGTATGTATTATATATATATATATATATATATATATATATATATATATATATATATATATATATATATATATATGTGTATATATATATATATATATATATATATATACGTTTCCATAAAGAAGCTAATTGTTCACTTTATAGACGTAGCTGTTGTGATTAGTAATTAATTGGTTATTCTTCATTAGTTGGCCATAGTTCCAAAGTAGTTCTCAATGACGATATTTTTCTTTAGTAATTATCAAATAACTAATAAGGAACTACCTATGTCCTAAATGAGCTATTACTTACTGCTTAGTTAATCTTGCTTCTATATTAGTTAATAGTATTAAGTTAAGTGTTAATGTAGTACTACCTATTACTTCCTGCGTAGTTACTTATTAACAACGGACCATTATTTTAAAGCGTTACCATGTTACCATTGATCAGATGTTGGAGAATCTGAATGCATATCTGGACAAAAGGCTGGGACTGAGGAAGTGCCATGATGACATCTGCCAGAAGTACAGCATCAAGTACTCAGAGAGTGGACTATGGGCTTTGCCGGACATTAAAAGGGCTTATGGAAAGATGCAGCGCTTAAGGACATACACCAACAGAGATGGCTTGTCTGTAATTTTGCTCAAACAAATTCGACAGCATCTACAGAGATGTGAAACTGACAAATTACAACATGAGAAAAAAGCAGAGAAAGCAAAGGTTCGAGCACTGGCTGAACAATTACAGACTGTAAAGAAGGACAAAGAAAGACTGTTACATCAGAATGACAAGTTGTTAACTTTGCTCTCCAAACGACTGGAATCAAAAGCTTCAAGCAGCTCTGATAACAGTGATGCAGATATCAACACACATACTGAAATTACAAAGGACAAACTGAAGGTTAGACTTGCTCCTGTAATTATTAAGAACAGAAGAACTGAAACTGAAAATGAAGAGGAGTATGAGGAAGATGGTGAACGACGAACTCGCACAGTAAAAAAGGTAATAAAGAAATATGTTCCATACAGAACATACCAGCCATCTACTCCAGAGCAAGTTGACAAATGGTCAAAAGAATTGCCAGATGTGTACAAGCAACCACGGAAAGTATGGCAATTTCTTCAACGCTTGCAGAAAATCTACAATTTACATCCACTGGACAGTGTGATGATTGTTAATGTGAACTTAAGAGACAATGACCAACAACGACTTACAGAAAGTGTTGAAAGAAGGATTGGTGAATCTCAAGAAAACACTGAAGCTGGATGGGAATCGGTTCAAACCTTCTTATTTGAACTGAAACCTGCAGAGGTTAATTGGGCTAAAATTACCTCTTGTGTGCAGAAGACAGGAGAAAGTGTTGCAGAGTTTGAAGAACGCTTCAGACAAACTTGGATGGAACATGCTGGTTTGAACAACAACATTGAAGAACTCTGTGAAGACACTAGCATCCCTTTTAAAACCATATTTGTGAATGGACTGAAACCTGAGGTTTCTAAAACTCTTAAAATCAGGTATGATGACTGGGACAGCACTGGAACAACATTTATGCAGATTGTAGAATGGTCAGCAAAGATTGAAAGAACACAGGAAGTCGATCTCAGAGTTTTACAATCCAAAACCTTGTCATACAACAACAGGACAATGGGATACGAAAAAAGTGAATATCAGAGACACTCAAGAGAGAAAACTCAGGAAAGATTTAGACATTGCAACGAGGAAGGACACTGGATTCGTGATTGTAAGCTGAGTTTGAGACAAAGTGATGACGACCACCTGTTGAAGAGGTTTCAGCAGTTGACAGCCAAACAAAAACAGACTCTGCTAAATGCTGTGGAGCCACAGGGAAACTGAAGAACCTCTCTCTGCAGCACCAGCTAGTGACATCTTATCCAAAAGCTGATGGACTCCATGAAACCTCAACAACTGAAGCCACAGAGGATGTCCTAGTAGACAGTGCTGCTAAACAAGCTGTAAAGGAGAGAGGTAAACATGCAGCGGCATTAAGACAACTTCAGCAAAACTCACAAACTGTTCTACATAGTAAACAGATTCAAATTGAATTGGCCAGGAAACAATCATCATTGTTAATGGAAGATGTAAAAAAACATGATGACAACCGATGCCTTAAGGAAAACCACAAGGAAAATGGACTATGCCCTTTTGAACATGTCACAGGCCGGCCCATGTCCACTGAAAATCTAACATCTGACAGCCTTGTCCAAACTGATGAAAGACTCAGTCTGGCAGTACACAATGCCAAGAATCAAGTTTTGGCACCTCCAAAAGGGAGCCATGGTTTAGTGCCCAACAAATGGGTAAAGATTAAAAAAACTGATGTGTCGCAACAAGAATACAGATGGGAAAGACCAATTGAGGATCTTTTAGTAACTGACACAGCAGTTAAGGCACAGGGAAACAATGAGTGGATTGATGTGAATTTGCCTAGAGATGAGGGATAGATGGCAGTAGTGTTTTTCAGAGTCCAAATATGGTGGGACTAGAGTTTTTAGGCTCTAGCTTGTCGCCTGAGGACGAAGACATGAACATTTCACCACTGATAAACACTGTAGTGTCCTGCCAACATTAAATAGGGACAGTTATATTGGTAATTAGGCATATTTTGTTTAAACTATTTCTTTGGAAAGATTTGTTTCCCTTTTCTCTGGTGTGATTGTAGGTGTCCCAGCGTTTCAGAGGATGAGCAAAGATATCCAACGCTTGGACCAAACTGCACTGGCCACCTAGATAAACATGCCTTAACATCCACAGAACACAACAACATTTGTCACTTCCACAAGATCGCAACATTAAAATAAAAAAGAACTTAGGCATTAAAGATAATGCAAACCTCACCATGAACTCTTATTCTGTCATCTTAAGTAAGCGAGCCTGTATGCAGCATTCTGTATTCATGATTACTGAAAAGTATTGCAAGAAGGAACCTGTATACAGCATGTGTACATGACTACTAAAATTATAACTGTTTTGTATGTTCTTTCTATTATGTGTGATCAAAAATGATCAAAGGGGGGATTGAAAGATTATTTGTTTTTAATTAACTTTGGTTGGATGTATTTGGAATCAACTGTAGGCAACTGTACTTTGTTCACAATAGTGTGAAACAACTGGCCCATATAATCAGCCTCTTAGGTCAACATCAAGTCATTGAATGGGCTCTCCATGGGAGAGATCCTTTCAAGTCACCAAAAGGTTACACTATCATTGTCTCTCCATGGGGTGTTATTGTATTGTTTGTAGCACATTTGTTAACAGGTATAAAGGTCTGGTCTCACAGACAGTACCTTGGGTTAAGATTGTATGAAGGATGACATGCTAACATCACTGCTGAAGAACTGCTACACTTTTTCTTGATACACACCTGCAATCCACTCACAACTGACACACATTCTTCAACACATCCATTGAGTCAGTATTGTTGAACTATTGATCAGCTGACTTCACTGAAGAACTGCAGACCATTTTAAGATCCAGCCACAAGGAATCCACAGTATAAAAAGAGGATACACAGTGGATCTCAAAGGGAGTGTGGTTTTATTGTCGTATTTACTCTTCTCTGATCATTCAGTTGATCCATGACTTTTTAATCACTAAAGGTCAAAGGAAAGTAATTTGATAAACTAATAAAAATCCTGAAACTAACATGTGATTTATAGAGACTTTTGTAGCCCTAATTATAAAAACAATTCCAAGTCTCTAAGCACAGCCAATTAGCGTTTTTTTTTTTATGGCCACCTTTTTTTCTCTTTTTGTCAAATTCTGACCCAGAAAAATGTAAATAAAAAAATACACATTAATCAAACTATTACGTTCATAAAAAGGATATATAGCAGTGGTTGGGTACGAACCCAGTCTCCCCAAAAGCTTCACACAGCAAGAAGGTATAAGAAAAGTTCATTTCTTACCACTGTTTCTGCCAGAAGACATTTCTGATGTCATTGTCCTGATGTTCCCAGTCAGCTTTCTGAGCTCGGTGCAGTGCTGTCTCATCTCCCTCATCACAATCAGTCTTTCCTCTTCAAGACACACTTTTGACATGTACACATCAAACTCTTCTTCTTGGTACCCAGATAGCAAACATATCCGGGCCTCATCTGGGCCAACTATGGCACATCTGGGTCAGTTCTGGCAGCGGCAGAGGTTATATGGGCCATCTCTGGCCCACACACATCAAGCCGGTTTTAGTTTGAGTCGTGGTTTGCTGTGTGTGGGCCAGATCTGGCCCGTGTGTGACAAACCGGCTTTAATTTGAGTCGTGGCTTGCTGTGTGTTCGCCAGATCTGGCCCGTGTGTGACAAACCGGCTTTAATTTGAGTCGTGGCTTGCTGTGTGTGGGCCAGATCTGGCCCGTGTGTGACAAACCGGCTTTAATTTGAGTCGTGGCTTGCTGTGTGTGGGCCAGATCTGGCCCGTGTGCGACAAACCGGCTTTAATTTGAGTCGTGGCTTGCTGTGTGTGGGCCAGATCTGGCCCGTGTGTGACAAACCGGCTTTAGTTTGAGTCGTGGCTTGCTGTGTGTGGGCCAGATCTGGCCCGTGTGTGACAAACCGGCTTTAATTTGAGTCGTGGCTTGCTGTGTGTGGGCCAGATCTGGCCCGTGTGCGACAAACCGGCTTTAATTTGAGTCGTGGCTTGCTGTGTGTGGGCCAGATCTGGCCCGTGTGTGACAAACCGGCTTTAATTTGAGTCGTGGCTTGCTGTGTGTGGGCCAGATCTGGCCCGTGTGTGACAAACCGGCTTTAATTTGAGTCGTGGCTTGCTGTGTGTGGGCCAGATCTGGCCCGTGTGTGACAAACCGGCTTTAATTTGAGTCGTGGCTTGCTGTGTGTGGGCCAGATCTGGCCCGTGTGCGACAAACCGGCTTTAATTTGAGTCGTGGCTTGCTGTGTGTGGGCCAGATCTGGCCCGTGTGTGACAAACCGGCTTTAGTTTGAGTCGTGGCTTGCTGTGTGTGGGCCAGATCTGGCCCGTGTGTGACAAACCGGCTTTAATTTGAGTCGTGGCTTGCTGTGTGTGGGCCAGATCTGGCCCGTGTGCGACAAACCGGCTTTAATTTGAGTCGTGGCTTGCTGTGTGTGGGCCAGATCTGGCCCGTGTGTGACAAACCGGCTTTAATTTGAGTCGTGGCTTGCTGTGTGTGGGCCAGATCTGGCCCGTGTGTGACAAACCGGCTTTAATTTGAGTCGTGGCTTGCTGTGTGTGGGCCAGATCTGGCCCGTGTGTGACAAACCGGCTTTAATTTGAGTCGTGGCTTGCTGTGTGTGGGCCAGATCTGGCCCGTGTGCGACAAACCGGTTCTAGGTTGAGTTCTGGCTTGTTGTATGTGGGCCAGATATGGCCTATACCAGGTGACCAGATGTGCCATTTTCTGAAGACACGTCCTGGCAGATCACCTTACTTTTCCAGTCAGTGGTTCTAAAACTATTTTGAGTACTGGACGCCAATAATATTTCAGGACACGTAATATAAATTGTCACGGGAGGAGCTCAAGACAGACACAGTGGGCGTGGCGTCAGGCCTCGGAGAGGCTTTTATTAAACAGAAATCATAAAACAAAGGGAATAAAAGTGGCCAAAAGGGGGAAAGTGTCCAAAATAACAGGGAATCTGGTGTCCTCGTTGTGCTGCGGGGTATGTGTAGGTCGGGCAGTGTTCATCGAGGAAGGGTCCAGGTAAGGGGCGGAGTCCGGCGGCCGCACGCGCTCCCCTCCTTGGTCCGGGGCGCGAGGGGCGGCGGCTTCTCCTAGCGGCCGCGTCTCTCTCATCGGCCGCGGCGCTGGTAGGGGATGGACGGCCCGGCATCCTGGCCCGTCGGCCGTGTATACGGGTGCGGTTCCCATCCGGATCGCGGGTCCGGCAGCTCACGTCTTGGTGGCGCGGGAGTCCCTCAACGCACCCTTCCTGGACCCACGAGGACACCAGTGTGCATGCACGGGGAAGAGACCGGTCTCCTGAGGAGAGGCGCGTTGGGCTTTTAAACAGCGGCGGTAATGAGGCTCCACTTCCTTCAGGTGTGCCCCATCACACGCCGCCAGCCCTGACTCGTCCAGCGCCCCTCCTCTCACACACCCACTCCAGTCGGGAGCCTGGTGAAGGGCGGCGATTTAGGACGGGGTGCCGGTGACAATCAGGGAGGAGGCAGCTGACTCGTCACATTCCCCCTCCCAAGCGACATCCCCGTCCCCAGGGCGCCACCCACACGGGAGTGCTACCATCCTCAACCAGGCTCCAAACGGTCGGAG
This sequence comes from allo-octoploid hybrid of Carassius auratus x Cyprinus carpio, assembly GCA_024542945.1. Taxonomy (NCBI): domain Eukaryota; kingdom Metazoa; phylum Chordata; class Actinopteri; order Cypriniformes; species allo-octoploid hybrid of Carassius auratus x Cyprinus carpio. The sequence continues at coordinate 30,325 of JANHFF010002351.1, forward strand.
TGGGCGGGGCTTCCTCTCCGGGCGGTCCTCCCTCTCGCAGCGCACCAGAACAGGGACAGAGAAACCGGGTTTTAGTGACAGCCTCAACCAACCACAGGGTAAAATGACAATGGAAAAGTCACTTACCCCTTGTGTGGCTGGGAGGCTGTCCCCAGTTTTCCTCCATCCCAGTCTGGGTTCTCACGAACGTTTGCATGCGAGAGGGGGTGACGTCACCAGACGTTTCCCAACTGCGCTGTCTAGGCTCCGCCTGCCCGCATTCTCCACCAGTGTCACGGGAGGAGCACAAGACAGACACAGTGGGCGTGGCGTCAGGCCTCGGAGAGGCTTTTATTAACAGAAATCATAAAACAAAGGGAATAAAAGTGGCCAAAGGGGGAAAGTGTCCAAAATAACAGGGGATCTGGTGTCCTCGTCGTGCTGCAGGGCTTGTGTAGGTTGGGCAGTGTTCATTGAGGAAGGGTCCAGGCAAGGGGCGGAGTCCGGCGGCCGCACGCGCTCCCCCTCCTAGGTCCGGGGCGCGAGGGGCGGCGGCTTCTCCTAGCGGCCGCGTCTCTCTCGTTGGCCGCGGCGCTGGTAGGGGATGGACGGCCCGGCATCCTGGCCCGTCGGCCGTGTATACGGGTGCGGCTCCCATCCGGATCGCGGGTCCGGCAGCTCACGTCTTGGTGGCGCGGGAGTCCCTCAACGCACCCTTCCTGGACCCACGAGGACACCAGTGTGCATGCACGGGGAAGAGACCGGTCTCCTGAGGAGAGGCGCGTTGGGCTTTTAAACAGCGGCGGTAATGAGGCTCCACTTCCTTCAGGTGTGCCCCATCACACGCCGCCAGCCCTGACTCGTCCAGCGCCCCTCCTCTCACACACCCACTCCAGTCGGGAGCCTGGTGAAGGGCGGCGATTTAGGACGGGGTGCCGGTGACAATCAGGGAGGAGGCAGCTGACTCGTCACAAAATACATACACACATTTATTTGACCTACACGGACCTGTTATGAAGCTGCAATGTTATTAGATTTTTTTACATTTTTGTACCATGTCCTCTGGTGTGACACCATGTCCTTTGAACTTTTTTGGAACCACTTCAAATGTTTTATGCTTTGTTGTGCATTACTATGACACCCCTAAATTATATATTTTTTTATTATAAAGTGCATGTTAACCCAGACAGCAACATAGTGTTGGCCCAGATCCGGCCCACATCTGGCCCGCATGAAATCCATGTGGGCCAGATATGGGCCAGACTTGGGCCGAAACTGCTTGCTGTCTGGGAAGCTACATAATCCTAAACATTTTTGCAAATGTGTCTTGCTTGCCACTAATGACAGGTTAGCTTGGAAAAGCAAGGTCATTAATTGACAGAAAAGGCTGAAACGTCCTTTGGTGTGATAAAAAATTAAAAAGTCCTCCATTGTGACACCTGTACTGTCACACCACAGGACAAAGTTTCTTTAAATCATTTTAAATAATTAAAAAATATTTGTTTAACTCCTTTTTTTATACTTTTAAATGCAATAATTACATTCATTAAATTAAGCTCTAATCATCAAAAAATTCATATTCAAATTATGAATCTTTAGAATATATGAAAATTTCACTTTTTAATAAAAAAACACAGACGTGGCAGATTCGGACGGGATTAAAATCACCAAGTACGTCTGTGAAACGCAGATTTCTCTAACAACCCCTGTAAAACTAGTCCCGTCCGAATAGGGCTTAAGACAACACTCCAAGATGCTATTGACCACAAGACTAGTACAGTAAGTCAAACCTCAAATATACAGTACACTAGTGTTCAAAGGCTTGATGTGCAGCTGTATTTTCAGCATCATTCCTCCAGTCTTCAGTGTCACATGGATCCCTCAGAAATGCTGATTTGCTGCTCAAGAAACTTATTATCAGCGTTGAAACAGTTGTGCTGCTGTTTATTTTTCAGGATTCACAGATGAATACAAAGTTCAAAAGACCTGCATTTATTTATGCATTTATCCAAAGCGACTTACAGTGCATTCAGGCTATCAATTTTTACATATCATGTGTTCCCAGGGAATCGAGCCCCCAACCTTGCGCTTGCTAGCACAGTGCTCTACCAGTTGAGCTACAGGAACACTATTTGAAACAGATAATTTTGAACAATTTGATGCATGTAACACTAACATTCAAATGTTTAGAGTCTATGTAACAATGAATCCAACAAAAAAAAAAAATTCAGCACGTCTGTATTTTAACATTGATCATAATCAGAAATGTTTCTTGAGCAGTAAATCATCATATTAGAATGATTTCTGAAGATGTGTCACTGAAGACTGGAGTAATGATGCTGAAAATACAGCTTTGATCAAAGGAATAAATGACATTTTCACATAATATTCACATAGAAAAGAGTTGTTTTGTATTGTAATAGTCACAGTGTTACTATTTTACTGTAATTTGATTCAATAAATGGAGCCGTGGTGAGCATAAGAGATTTTTTATAAAGGCATAAAATATCTTACAGACCCCAAACTCTTGAATGGTTGTGTAAATTACAGTTATCATGTTCCTCCCAGTTAAACTTTATTAAAATGTATTAAATGTTACTCTGGCATATGCAGTCCATTCTATAGAGACTGTGTCTGTTCCCCAAAAACAGACAACAAATAATATGTTTATTAAGGGATCTTAAACCTACTAGATTAAAAATAGTACTCAATGTACTCCATTGATGAAATAGTAAAAAGTGCACATTGCCTGAAATGATATGAACAGCAGCTATGCTAATCTTTCTCCCTTTGCCTTCCTGTTTCTGCAGATGTCCATCCCAGGGTTATTAGAAACTGCACAGCACAGGACTTGCAGGACTTGTGAGGACTTCAGATGATACCAGTACTCAAAAGACCTTACATGATGGCAACTATAGATGGATACACAAACTACCGCCACTGCAAAAAAAGTAATGTTAATTTGAAAGAGCTGTGTCACAGTATCAAGGGCTCCCTTATCAGTTCTGCTTTCAGTACTGGAGAGTAACAGATACTTTTTTTTTTTGTTTGATGTTTTTTTTTTTAATGTTTTTATTAGTACATATACGTTATCTTGCACATTTTATCTCCCCAACAGATTATAATTTGAAAGAAGTTTATAATGCATGTTCGCTACTCCCAATTCAGAAGACTGAATCAGGCTGTGTATCTGAATGTTTCTCATAAGCACTCCTCTCTGCCGCGTCTGAATTTGGGATTTTCCTTAGCTGTCAGTTATAAACGTCAAAATTAAAAGAAATAAACATTTGAAATGTATCAGTCTGTGTGTAATGAATAAATATAATGTACAAGTTTCACTTTTTGAATGGAATTAGTGAAATAAATCAACTTTTTGATGATATTCTAATTATATGACCAGCACCTGTATATCATTGCTCTTTTGTTGATTTTGATTGCTTCCATTGTCCTCATTTGTCAGTTGCTTGGGATAAAAGTGTCTGCTAAATGTAAATGTAATGTTAATGTGTATTTAACTTTATTTATAAATATTTATCTGTATTTTTTATTTTGTAATAAGGTAAATGTATTTGTTTTATATCTATACATGCAGTTGTATTCATGTATCTATATTTATTTGTCTAATTTTTATATTTTAATAAAGCAGTTTAGACTACAGGAGTGTTTTCTTTATCCTGGATGAATTACATATTCTTTTGTGTCTAGAAAGGGTAAATATGGGCCATATCTAACCCAGAAGTCAGCCACAACTGGGACGGATCTGGGCCACATCTCAGAAATGGCGTGGTTGACATCTGGGCCAGGTGTCGCCCATGCCATTTGTCAGCCAGACTCAGGTTGAGTCATCGCCGTCATTCCCATAGACAGTAAAAGAAATGGACACAGCGACCCCATTGGAACTCAATTGAGACAAATGAAGCCCAGTTTTAGCGTTTTTTAGCACTTCCGTTTCTGCCGCGCAGACTCAAACGAAGCTTGAGGACGTCAGAAACCTGTCTGACAGATGTAAATCTTCTAGTGGCTGTGCGTGAAAACTGCCATCGTTAATCTTGCAGAGACGGCGAGCTTGAGCGGGGAGTTCTTTGGCGTGAGTGAGCAGGAGTAAGTATTCTGATTAATTATTTTGTATAGTATTTAAAATGTAACGCCAGTACGCCATATTAAGTTAATTGCCTGCGAGCTTCTCCTCCTGTCTGTACGGTAATGCGACAGAGAGTCGCGTGGTTATGATGCAATCGTTAGCCTATTTTTTACAAAAACTGATTATACGGGGCCATAATGTAACATAGAGGGTAATGGATGAATGGATAAGAGCGCTCTCGTCCCGTTTGCGGGGTGGGGGGGGGGGGACTCTTATTTTGACAGAGCGCAGCTCATACGGTGGGATGCTTCAGAGCGCGCGCGCGCACCGCAATCCAGTCTTGCATCAGCGTCATCTTCAGAGAGAGCGAGACGTGAAATTCCCTGACTACATGCAGTTTGATCTTCGTTATGTTCTTATGAGTGTTTAAAGTTGTGTGCGTCCAGAGAGAAAGTGAGTACTACAAATTGCACTGTTACTCGGGCTTAGTTGATTGTTGTTTGCTTAGATAGCGATGTGGAAAGAGTTATGACACAAAATGGATGCTAATGTGAAGTATTTTTTTTTTAAATTATTATTATTGAAGGTAACATTGGGTACAAACGTGTAAAACCATCAATATACAGACAAATATTTAAACAGACATATCATACCAGAAACAAAGAACAACAACAAAAAAAATAAAAATTAAATAATAAAAAAACTAAAGAATAAATAAAATAAAATAAAAACATACATACATAGAGGTGGAAAAAAGAGAATATTAAGAGGATTCGGGAAATAGGTCATAATATTTATACAAAAGTTTTCCATTCTTCTTGTTCTTTACAAGCTTGTGTGATTTAAGAAGCATATTAAGTTCCAAAATATAATGTTTAAAACATAAGGAAGACTTACTAAATTTCTGCTTGTGTATAAAGAACTTAGCATATAAGATTATAAAATTTAATACAAACTCCAGGGTGCCATCCTGTGGGAAATAAAAGTAACAAATAATATCTTTCAGGGTGAATGAGTGAGTTATATTTTGAGATTGGAGAAAGTGAGTACCCAAATCTTCCCAAAACCTTTTGGTAACTGGACAATTAAAAAATAAATGAGGAATGGTTTCAGCGTCCCGTTTACAAAAGCTGCAGCATGTGTCAATGTCTCGAAACTTAGCGACAAAACAATTTGTAGGGTAAATGTTATGTAAAAGTTTAAAGTGGACCTCTTTACCTTTATTAGAGATACAGTATTTGTGAGGAATCAACCATGTTTTTTTCCACTTTATTTCACTTATTAAGGAATTCCAATAAAACATACCCCTTGGAGCAATGGAGTTACTCTTTTGCAAATGTCGGCGAATATGCTTATTGTTACATTTTTTATCAGACAGTTCTACACCATCCAACATAAGTGAAGGCTGTCTGATATCTTTGTTTCCATAGCTCAGATGATTTTTAATTAATTGTCTAATTCCGATAGGGATGGCATCAGTGATAGACTTAAAGTCTTTAAAAGGTATTGGGAAATCATGAGCTTCCATAAACTGTTCATAAGAGAGCATGGTGCCAGAATCATCAAATAAGCAGAGTACATGGTTAATTCCTCTGTCGAACCACTTAGGGAAGAATACTGATTTATTCCTAATAAGAATGTCGCTGTTGTTCCAAAGGAGAGCTTTGTGTGGTGAGAAGTTGTGATTGAAGGATAATTTCCAGGCCAAGAGGGACTGTTGATGGAAGTTGGACAGTTTGATTGGTAGTTTATTTGGTAGAAAATTACACTTTAGAAGAAACGAGAGCCCACCTAGTTTATTAAAAATAAAGTTCGGAATAAAGAAAAAAATAGAATCAGGATTTCGAATGCACCTTTTTAACCAATTAATTTTGAATGTGTTGACCACATCTATAAAATCCAAAATCTCTAGACCTCCCTTTTCTTTAGGGTTAGAGAGAACATTCTTTTTAAGCCTATGAGACTTGTTCTTCCAAATGAAATCTAAAAAGGTCTTGTTGACTTGATTAGCAGTTGAGTCCTTTACAAATAGAGACAAGGAAGGGTAAACAAAGCGAGAAAGGCCTTCTGCCTTGGAGAGTAATACTCTACCTAAGACGGACAAGTCTCTTTGTAGCCAGCAGTTGAATATTAATTTGGTTTTCTGTATCCTATTCGAAAAATTTAAGTTCAGTCTAACTATAATATTTTTACATACATGTATACCTAAATATTTTACAATCTGTTTAACCGGAATGTTATCAATAGCTGAGTCACTACAACAATGAAGTGGCAACAGCTCACACTTGGATCGATTAAGCCTTAAACCAGATGCATAAGAGAATTTCTCCACCAATTCAAAGACAACACTCAACTGGTCCTTGTTGTTCAAAAAAAATGGTGGTGTCGTCCGCCAGCTGTGAGATCTTTATTTCTTTTCCAAAAATCTTTATTCCTTCAAAATGTGCTTCCTTTACTAAGTGTATAGCTAGTAGTTCGGTTACTAAGATAAATAAAAAGGGAGAAATGTTGCACCCCTGCCTGACCCCCCTATTAATCTGAAATCGTGGAGAAGTATTTTGATTAATTATAACAGAACTATTTATATCTTTGTAGAACATGCTGACAATGTTGATGAAAGAGCCTCCAAAACCAAATGCCTTGATGGCTTGTATTAAAAAGGGGTGTTCGATTGTGTCGAACGCTTTGTAAAAATCAAGAAACAAAACGTCAAAATCAACATTGTCAGCATAGTCAAGCAAGTCTAAAACGAGCCTTTTGTTATTGCTAATGTGGCGGTTTTTCATGAAACCCGTTTGAGTTTCTGCAATTATTGAATTTAAATCCGATTTTAATCTATTTGCATACACCAAGGCCAGAATTTTATAATCTATAGTTAATAATGTGATAGGACGCCAATTATCAATTAAGTGAGGGTCTTTACCAGGTTTCGGGATCAAGGAGATGATGCCTTGCTTCATTGTTGTGGTCATTTCCCCTTGATCAATACACTCCCTAAACATGTGCATTAAAGGGAGTTGAATAAGCTCCCAGAAATGAATATAGAACTCCGCTCCTAGCCCATCTATCCCGGGAGATTTTCCTTTCTTCATAGCAAACAAAGCATTTTTAACCTCATTTAAAGAGATATCAGCGTCGCAAGATGCTTTATAATCTTCACTAATAATAGGGATACTGTGCTGAATCTTTTCAAAAAAACTTAACTTCTCAATTAAAATTAGACTGATATAAATTACCATAAAACGAAATGGGAGTAAGATCCTTAGAAAGGGTGCCATCAATGTAGAGCTCAGTTACAGAATTTCTTTTAGCATTCCTTTTTTCTAAAGCAAAAAAATAATTGGTGTTCTTTTCGCCCTCTTCCAGCCGTTTAGCCCTTGATCTAATAAATGCCCCCTTTGCCATTTCTGTATATATCTGGTCTATCTGAATTTGCACGGCTTTTAGCTCAATTTCTACTTCTGGGTTAATGTTTCCTTTTGACATTAATTGAGTTAACTTATTCATCAAGACATGTTCTAACTTATATTTTTCTTTCTTTATTTCCTTAGATCTTTTTATAGCCAATTGTCTAATTTTATACTTGAAGTACTCCCACTTTTTCTTATGTCCAATATTAATGTCAATCTCGAAGATCTCTTTCGCTAGAAGCTTAACAGATTCATTAAAGGAGTTGTCACTCAAAAGAGTGTTGTTAAATTTCCAATAACCTCTTAAGCCAGATTGCGGGTCAGTGGAGCCTAGTTTCAAAATAATTAATTTGTGGTCCAAAAGGGGTGCATAAACATGTTTAACCTCATTAACAAATTGAAGAGCAGAAGAGGAAACTAAAAATAAATCAATTCTCGACTTCAAAGTTAGACTTCTATTACTCCAGGTGAAATCTTGGATGCCTGGGTTAAAAAAACGCCAAGCATCAGTCAAGGATAGTTCTGAGCACAGAGAGGAGATTAAATCACTTCCTTGGGAGGAGCGAGCCGCTCTAGGTGGGTATCTATCCTCTATTTCATCAGGGCATTCATTGAAATCCCCAGAAAGAATTATAAAGGCATTTATGTATTTTCCCCTCAGATCCCTTAGCTTGCCAGTAATGGTATTGAATAAGTTTTTGTTGTCAAAGTGTGAATTAAATCCATATACATTACAAACGATGAAAACTGTATTGTCCTGCTTAACTATTATTATTATCCATCTTCCGTCACTAGATGGCACAACTTCCAAAATATCCCCCTTGAAACCATGCACAAGGATTGAGACACCCGCAGAATGATTAGAACCATGACTAAAGTGAACAACATTACCCCATTGAGCTTTCCAGAACCTTGAGTCACAAGAGTGTGTTTCCTGTAATAAAATCAAGTCAGCTTCAGACCTTTTACAGAATAAAAATAATGCTTTCCTTTTTGTTAAGTCCCGAATACCTCGCACATTTAAAGACAAGACATTAAAACGTTTAACCCTCTGGAGTCTAAGGGTATTTTTGGGGCCTGGAGAAGTTTTGTCATGCCCTGATATTTGTGCTTTTTTCAGTTTCTTATAAATATCTAAATGGGTAAAGTCTAATATCACTGTAATCAGCACAAACTGGGCTATAATAATATGTGAAATGCATGCATGTACATGATTGTATTTTTGAGAAAAAAAAATGTTATGCATGGTTAGTGAAAAACTAAAAATGTTAAATCACTTGAATAAGGCAATAAAACACATACATAAAATTGGTTGCCGGAAAAGTTGAGAACTGGAGCTTGTAGCCTAGAATTTTTCTTTCTGAATGATGTGAAAATCATCTTGTTTACTCACTCACAGAAAACAATATATTGATTTAAATTTTCTAAGACACTTTTTGTTGGTAAAAGTCATATGTGAGTAGGCGTCAACTATCATGAATATCATTGTGATTTACACCTGAGAAGACAAAGGCCTGCATAATGAGCTGCATAATGAGCTGCATAATGAGCTGCATAATGAGCCTCTCATTCAACTGTGCCACTGTGAGGGAGGACTTACAAGAAAGAATGTGAGAACAAAATAAAAGTATATAATTTTATGTTTGCAGTTTATTAAGAATATATTTAATTATCCCACAACATAATTTAATATCCACTTGGGGGAGCAGTTAAACAGTTTATTAGGGACAATCAAAGCTGACTTTCAAAAATTTTTTGGCATCCTTTCTCTAGTCACACAATCCTTCAGAAATCCTTTTAACAATCTTATTTTCTACCAAATAAACCCCATTTATTATCATCATCATTATTAGTATTAATGTTGAAAAGAGCTGATAATATTTTTCAGGTTTTCTTAGGGGGAATAAATCGAAAGAACTGCATTGTTTTTACATTTGTTAGAGTTATCTCTATTTGTCACATTTATATTATTTACATCAAGCTTTTGAACGGTATAGTATTGTATATTGTCATTGAAACTTCATAATATTTCACTTGATTATACATTTAGTCAGGAATTATAGTTTGGAAAAAGTATTTGGAAAAAGTCTGACTAGTAAAATGTTTACACTTTATGTGAAAACTAGTACAAATAAATAAAAAGAGACTTACTCATGTTTATGATCTCTGCTGAATAAAGTGCTTCATTCTTTTTTCTGAGGAAATCCATTTCTCAAATCCTCAACCACATCACATCTTTTTAGAGTGATTTATGTCTTATTCCTCTCATCACGAAGCAAACAGTAAAATAAAATAAAAACTTGAAGAATAGTCTGGCTGCTTTTTCTTCTGTGTGGGTGTATTCAAGCCGCGCGCTTCAGTTTGAATCTGAATAGCGCGTTCAGCGCGGGGGCGTGGTCACATTAGATATAATGAGCGGAGATATGAAAAACAGACATTGCGTTGTTTTCATATGGATTACTTTATCTCAGAATATTTGTTTTCGGCAGCACTTGTTTAGTTTAAAAGTAGACATTCCAGGCTTTCTATAGATATCTCTCTCATGTCTCTTCGTTGAGTATTCACGGAGTTACAGTTCATTTTAATGAAATGTTTGTACATGACGATCAGCGGAGACAAAGACTGCAGACAGCGCACTTTGTTTGTTATCTTTAATTTATAAGTGCACAAAGGTTCTTTGTTATTATGTCTGTATCCAAAAAAAAACTAGACCCTTTACAGTTTCGATTGATGTATTGCTCTTATCTGTACGATTAAAACTGAGAGTGTAATTTAAGTTCTTTTCGGGGTTATCAGGAGAAAATGACTCAAAACGCATATATGCGTTAATCGACTCGAAAGGGTTAAACAAAAAGTCCATAAAGGAACAGAGATATAGAACAGAAATTACCTGAAAGTGCTACTGAACGCAAAAAGTATGCAAAGACCTAACAAGAAGGTGATGATAACCTGCCTTAAAAAGCAAGAACCCTGTTGTACAAGTAGCCGTCAACTTAGAAACAAGAACGTTCAAGACGGCTGCACTTATAGTAAATTAAACCGACGTGATCTCATTTAGAGCCCGACAAGGAGATAATATATAGTTGTATGAAGAGAAAAAAAAACAACAACAAATAAAACCCAAAGTAAAATCTGTTAAGGTAGCACTAGTATTAAGTGCTCAACCATCTCAGTCTGTAACGGGCGCTGGCAGAGTGTTCATGCCTACCTATGGCTTGGTAAAAGAAGATGCTCAGCCAACGAGGCTATTCCGGACAGTCAATAACTTTTCCATTGATGACAGCCGAAGCGCCTCGGAATGAAGCCTTTTTCCCTTCTTCACGCGCCTTCTTGATGAAAGGCCAAAGCTTCTCCCGAGCTGCTCTGTCCTCCGGAGAAAGAGATTCGGTAATCCTGAGATGATTCTCTTGCAGATACTGAGAGTTTTTAGCTTCTTTCCAGACGGCATCACGAAGGCGACGCAAGGCAAACAAAACTATAGTTGATCTCGCAGCGCCGTCATCTCTCAGTTTCCCCACGCGATGGACGATGTCAATGCCTTGTTTCAAGTCTTCACGAAGCTTTGGTGCCATTTTCCCAAGGATGTCAATTATCTTGCCTCTGATGTCTTCATCTCTTGACTCCCTTACGCCGTGCATCTTAAGCGACCACCTTCTACTGTAGCGTTGACACTCAGCAACAGCTTCTCTCAGGTGCTTATTTTCTTCTTGGAGCTTTGTATTGGCAACTTTCATTTTCTCCAGTGTTTGCTTGTGTTGTTGAACATCCAGTGAAAGCTGTTTAACAGTTGTTGTCAGCTCCTCAACAAGTTTGGAAGTAGCTTCAGTAGTTAAGCCTATAGCAGAGACTCTCCGGAGTGTTTCATCCTGCTTGCTGGTCATGGCTCGTATCGCCTCCATGAGTTCAGCATTAGCCGTCTCCCAGTTTCGCCCACCTGACTGAGATTCACGATTCCTTTTCTTGGCAGGCTTCTCTGGTGTCTCCACCGCCAAAATGGGAAATAAACCGGTGTCTGACAATGGCTCTGGGGTGGTTTCATACAAGCACATTTCGTCTCCGCTCAAAGGATTCTGGGCTACCGACTCTTGAGACTGGTTATCTTCCATGTTTAGCGGCACGTGTAGAGAAATCGTTGACCTTTCAGTGTTCCTCTTTTTCTTTTTAGACTTGGGCATTCGTGGTAGCCTACAATTACTACGTCTTGCTATATGATCGTTTTTTTCTCGTTTTTTTCTTCCCCTCCTCTCCTTTTTAAGGTTCTGCCATCAAATTATTTTAAAAAATGGCGGTAATATCATAAACCCTTTGAAATTGCTCGCAGAGCGACAAGCACACGTCCTCCTATAACGCTGCCATCTTGGGACGCTAATGTGAAGTATAGTAGTATAGAGTCTGGGATCATGACGTCAGCAACGCAATGCATTCTGGGACTTTAGGACACGGACGCTGCTGTATGTATTGCATTGTATTAATAATAGACTGTTTTGTTTGCTCTCTACAGCTAAAAAATAAGTTACAGTGGTAAAACCTTGCTGTGTAATTAACTGCCATACTCGTACTCATGACCGGCATGGAAAAATAATTTGAATGGAGTGCAATTTTTCAGCTTTCCCGCTGGAAAACCGCACCTTGATCTCAGGTCTCTGAGTTAACAAAGCGTCGTCACATGGCTTGGTTAGCAGCAGTAAGAAGGAAAAGAAGGATTGTCCCTTTGGTCTGATGTATACACACGTATGTATGTGCATTTGTATAAATATACAGAAATGTACGTTATATAAACTTGTGATTAATGTGATTAATCGATTTGACAGACTTACATTGTGCATCATAACACACTGAGGTTAATTTGTACAGTTTACATTAACGCATATTAAAAAGTAAAGGGGCAGTGTAACTCGCTCGTTGACGTGGAAAATGTGTAGGTTCTGCACCCATCCATTTGTAAATTGCAGGTGAGACTCGAGAGATTGATCATTTTTAAACTGATCAGAGGTGTACGCTCTGACACTACAAACAAGGTTAGAAAACACATTGGGGAAGGTTACGAGCGGCAGCTCTTTAAGATCATCCGACCACTCTTTGTGTTCGTACAGATTGAGTTTGTTGATTGTCTTGTTTTTTTCTAAATACCGCATCTTTGCTTCCATGTTGAGTTTTTCTTTATATGTAATCTTACACTTGATCTGTATGTCATGTCACTTTCACTTTTACTGATAAGCGTGTCCTCAAACATGGCCGCGACTACCCAGAATGCAATGCGCAGTGACGTAGTTTCCCAAGCTCTATAGTAGTATTTGAGTTTCATCCAGTACAGTGTAATTGTGTAATTATGCATAATTATTATACATGTAAGCTGTGAATTATGTTTCATGTTCTGCTGCATTCAATGACAACATTGTGTTGATGTTTGGGGAAGCCGGTAGTTTTAATGTCATTATGTTGTTATGAGTGTGATTGTGATAAGAAAGAAGCATTGTTTGTTAGAGCATATCTTTTATTTGTTTGTTACAGACCACACACTCATATGCTGACACTCCTCAGGACATAAAGCAAAGATGATATCACTTCATATTCATGCTCATCTTCGATCTGTGCACAGAGAGCACTGTTTAATACAGCTAATCAAGATCAGGCTCCCCCTCTTCATATGCTTGTATAAATAAATCTGTTAAACTGGATTCCTTCTCTGATTTGGTGTTCTTACCGACACACCCGGCCCAGCTTCAACTCATTAGCCACAGCTAGCACCTTACAGTCCTTAGCCCCTCAGCTACAATTATCATGATGTCTTTTAGGCTCAATACCAGTCTTAAGATCATTTAAGAGCCCCAAATCAGTGTTTACAGTCTCAGTGGAGTCACAAGTTTATAGCAAGTAAAACAGGAAGACAAGACCTTTCTTAATTCTCACGCATGGCACAGATTCTCAGTTCTACACATGATGACCACACTGCAATAGTGAACTACTTCGATGACTGTGTGTAAAATACTGTCCCCTCAGTACCCCTCTGTCTGACATCATGTACCCACTGAAGCACACCTAGTTCACTGCTCAAATCCTCCAGTCTCTGACACTCAGACTCAGCCGTTTGAAAATAAAAAAATAAAGATTTTAACTTTGCAATCTTAAAAACTGATGAAAAGCTTTGTATTCCTAGCTGAAGGCATAGCATCATACAGTACCTTGATGTATCTGCTGGATAATGCAAGATGAACGTCTTCCTGCTTCCACTGGTTTCACCCAATAGCACGGATCATTAACAAGTCATTCATTCTTTTAACAACACAATTATGTGATGGAGAGTAGTCCTATTAAAGCTCATGGTACTTCAGTTCATCCACACACATTGACCACTGAGTTTTAATTCAAGAGAGATGTAATGCAGTTTTATTAATGTAATCTCCTTAATCTATGTCATTTATGCAATATCCGACAGAGTTTTTGACAAAGAATAAAAATAATGAAAAGAAGAAAGAATAAAAGAAAGGTTTTCATAAATAACCATCAATTAGCAGATTTGGTCATGTACAGTACGTGGTTGTGAGCTGTTAACCGTTTCAACCTCATCCCGTGCTCCTTCCTGATTCTTGCCCCTCCAGATTATCTATTAGATCAGTGTGACACTTATGTTTAATCATATAGTGTAATATACCAGTAATACACATGTTTACTATGATTAGGAATATGAAGTACCTCACATCATGACAGAAAGGAAAGGTCTGATCTGCAGTAAAGGTCTGAGCTCCAGCATGGAGACTGCCAGCTTCTCTAGCTAGAGCTAATACTAGCATGAAATATCTGTCCCCGTGTGGCTGCTTGGAGCTCCTTCTGCAGGGACATATTTCCCCTCCGTACATGTGAAGAGCCTTGAGTAGTAGTCCGTGTCTGCAGACAACCACCTCCAGACCCTCTTCATCACGTTTGCTTGCTCTTCTGACTGGCTCCACAGATCCCTCTGCCAGCAGTCATTAAAAAAAAATCAGACATTATATATTTTACTGACACTTTTCATTTTACTCCTGATCTCATCAACACAATGGTGTACATCAGTGTCCTTGGCAATGAAGGTACCATCAGAATAGGCTTCTTCTGACCTTAATAGAGTAAGAGAAAGATTATGAGTGTCACACATTGTTTTCTGTAAAGTAAAGTAAAATACAAGTGTAACACAACTAACCCTTGTGACTGATGAAATCGGTGTAGTTTTCTGTTGAGAAGGGTGTTGGGTGAACATGTTGATGCCGGGCAGGTGAAGTGATCTACACATGTCATTTTCTCACACTGGTGCTGGCAGAATGTGTGTCCCGTAAAGCTTCTTTTGGAGAACATCTCCATGTATTTTCCCAGCCTGTATGTTTGATTAGTGAAGAAAACAATGAAATAGCTACATTCATATTCTTCCATCTATACTTAAGGACAGCTTTGATCCACACTGATCTTACCCTTCCAAAGTGACAAGTCCTCTTCTCCAACAGCTGCACAAAACCTCATCCTGATAAACTGGGTGCAATAGTTTTCATTTCTTCAGATGTGCTGAAGACATCTACTGAAAACAGTGTGTCAGGCTGGACAATACACACTTCTTATCAGGTGACCACTGTGCCAGACATACTTTACACAACAAATGTGCCAAATACTAAATCATACCGGCCTAAAACCAAAATACAAAACAATATTTGGTCATACTTTAGCACACAAAAGAAGCAGAATGAATTAAAACATAAAACCATAGGTTCTTAGCATTAATGCAAACCAAACTGATTGCTCTGCAGCTGATTCAGTGGTGTTTACAGGGTCACACGTACAGAAATGGACAGGTCTCACTATAAACACACTGAAAAGAAAAGGTCCATCATTAGTGAGAAAGCATCAAAAATGTCCACTTATGATTGTATTTTAAATATAAATTCCCCACTTCACCAGAAAGGTTCAGAACACTAGCTTGACTGAGCAGTGTATATTTCCCATCTTTCTTTACACCGCACACTGCTGGATCAATGGGCTTGTAAATCCCCTCAATGCAGGACTCTCTGTAATGAAGGGGGAGTTTTTAGTGTATGTGTATGTCACAATCTATACACAGACACTCTTCTGACATGCAGTCTTTACAGCCAATGATGGCAGGAGATGTTCTGGAGCCAAACTGCAGGACAGCAAGCAGTTAAAGTGATGGGACCTTGCTTTCTGCCACTCCTCTTGGGCTACAGATTGACCCAAGCACTATGATTCGAATGTTGATGGACTCTTGTTTGTGCCTTGGACATTTGCTGAGGTCAGAATGTCCTGCAATTGATGCATCTCACTCTCTGTAAAACAGAAACAACAACAAAAATAATAATTCCTTTCAGGCTTATTGCTAAGTTGCTTCATTAAAGTAAGATGACATCTTACCAAATAAATGTTCAGAGTCGTTTGATTGGGGAACTGTGGGAACCTCCGTAGCTGAATCAGAAGTAGTAGCATCCTCACTGCCAACTACAGACACTACTAAAAATTTAGTTAGAAATTAAAGAGATAACACTTTCTTTGTCTTATTAACAGAATACAGCAGGGGATCTCAACTCTTTGCCTTGAGATCAACTACTGCAGAGCTTAGCTCCAACCTTGATCAAATTGACCTGCATTTACCTCTCTAGTAATCCTGAAAACCTCTATTCTCTTATTCAGGTGTGTTTGATCATGTTTGGAGAGATGAGAAACCCAGTAATACAGTGTTTGTATAGTGACTTAAGTCTATAATACACGTGACTATTTAACATTTCTAACAATTCCATTGATCTCTTAAAGTTTTTTCCCCTCATAATCTGAAGATAATCTGGAAATGTTAGCAGCATTTAATTTACTAAAACAAAAGTTAGAGAAAATTTACAGTACTGGAGTATTCGTTCTGCATGTTTAATAGATCAATAAAGTGAAACGGAGGTTATTCTTCAATCCACTTAACAGAAGAACTGGAGAACAACGGGGAACAAAACCCCTTCTTCAAATTCTGTATGAACATACCCCACATGAAAAAATACTATAGTAATTTATAGTAAATACTACTATACTATATTCATTTATAGTAAATAATAATTTTGGAACCATACTAAAGTTTTTGAACCATAATATATTATTAAAGTACTTGAATTAATTTGGTGTGGTAATTCTATATTTGCTGTGGTAATATAACAACTATAGTAATAAAAACTAAATACTGTACTAGGTTTATATTACACTAGAATACACTACAGTCTACTGAAGTAAAATGTATTACAGTTTATCAGTTCACTATAGATAATACTACAGTAAGCTGTAGCAAAAGTGTTGTGAATACTATAATATATACAGTGTAATAAACTTTACTATAGTAGTAGTATCTGTTCATGTGGGGACACTGATTGCTTCACTTCAGTTTCTGAGCATTACAGTAGTTGTGCTGAAGTTAACATCTCAGGATGTGTTTCCAGTCTTAGTTGGAGAACAAACACACATTTGAAAATAGATAAAGCCAATAACATAAGTAAAAGATATACCATAGTGTGTTTCTGATGGCACAGTTTAACATGTAGTATTTAAATGACAAACTTATTAAAAAGAACATCCTTTTGAGTTAAAAAAGCTTAAATCTATATACAATAGGCGCAGTTACACTCTGTTAAGAAAGATTGGGTGGTAGGGGTAATCACAAATAATCTCAGAAGACATGCTACACCTGTAGCTGAAGCTTGTTTCCGGGTCTCTCCACTTCTGCTTCTTTTAAGCAGTGGGCGTCCTTCAGCATCTTTCTCCACCCATCGGACATTACATTTATTACAGCCGGGTGTTGCTTTGCCCTTGGCTTCCTTTGCCTTGCATGACAGAAAGAGAGCATTGTATGATAACACTGAAATTACAATAACATTATGAAGACTAATTATTGAATACCCGGTTCTTGGAAATTTGTAACCAGTTCTAAAATGGAACCGATTTTTGACACCCAACCCTACTCTCAATGACAGTGGACAGCACTGGGCTGAGCTTTGCCACTGTAGTGTGAAACCACTGTAAGGGTATTGTTCTGTCACTACTGTTGTCAGACATGTTTCTGTAGTTGGTTAATATTAACCTGTATCTGTTGACTTTCGTTTGTCGACCACAGTCTCTGCTAAAATATTTTCTGTTCTACTTAAGTCAATTGGAACACAGTTTATGCACATTCACTTCTAATGAGCTAGTTATCTGAATCAGGTGTGTTAAAGAGAAAAATGCTAAATACGCAGAACATTGGGGGTGCGAGGACAGCAATTGGAAAACACTGAGTTACAGAAAACGTTCACCCAAACATGAAAATGTAATTTAATTACCCTCAAGTTGTTTTACAGCTGTATTCATTACTTCTTGTTAAACACAAAAGAAGAGATTTTAAAAAATATTGGCAACCAGTTTCTGTTCCCTATAATATTTGGAATTCAACAGTGACCACCAACTGTTTCATTACCAACACTTTTCAAAATATCGTCCATGTTCTTCAAAAGAAAGTACTTTTTTCAGGTTTAGAACAACTTAAAGAGTGAATAAAATTAAATTGTGTGAGCTCTCTCTTTAACTGGCAAAAGTTCCCGATGTCATAATGAAATCAGCTCTCATACCTCACAGACACGGATGAAAAAGCTGGGATCCTCCTTTAAGTAATATGGCAGTCCAAGCAAAGCAGCTGCTCGTCTCTTCTGGTTTGAAGTCTCAAGACACACACACAAAAAAAAATTAGACAAACTGTAATGACTGCAGAATCAAGCATGCTCATAATTATGATAACACTGCTTTTGAAAAATATTGAGCAGAGTGTAAGTGCGCTATTGATTAACCTTTAACAATTGAATGGTTCGGTCTCACGCACATATGCAAAAAGGTATAGCACGTGTGCTACTGTGGTAAATTTACTGATCGCATACAACTTCTGCTACCATTTTTCAAAAACTCATCAGATCTGGACTAATCACAACAACTTATTTTGGATCCAAAACAGCAAATTTCACAAAGCTGACGAGTTTGGACTCCTTATAACAGCTTTTGATCACATTGATAACATCACTTCAAGAATGTGACAAAATGCAGAAAACTACTTTTAAGTAGGTAATTACAGAATATTTACATACATATTTACAGCTGGTCTATTAACTAACGGGATTAGTATTACCGGAGGTAATTCTTCCAGACGTTTTTACAGAAGGTAAAAGTCGCTGTATTCTTTAATGACATCATCCGTAATTAATACTTAGATGGCACATTCAGATGGGACTAAAATCACAGAAGCTCT
Source organism: allo-octoploid hybrid of Carassius auratus x Cyprinus carpio (assembly GCA_024542945.1). Taxonomy (NCBI): domain Eukaryota; kingdom Metazoa; phylum Chordata; class Actinopteri; order Cypriniformes; species allo-octoploid hybrid of Carassius auratus x Cyprinus carpio. Next base: position 49,073 of record JANHFF010002351.1, read on the forward strand.
GGTAAAAATTACTTTACCCACCTCTCCATGTAAAACAAATGCCGTCCGAATAGGGCTTTAGGCTGCTGCTAATACTACTAATATCATCTTGTACCCTACATCTTGTATTTTCAAAACATATTAGATTGTGATGAGCATGGGGGGGGGGGGGTCATATCAGCCGCCCTGGTTTCTAAATATCGGCGTCAACCAGGAAAAAGCACTCAGTCAACCTCTAACAATATACGTATGGCTTTGGCTATAGACAATTAAAATGTCAATTTTTTCACCTGGGCTAAACTAAAGAAAAAAAATTAAAATTAAAAGAATATGCACAACAGATATGTCTGTGATAAGACTACAATGATTATCACTTCACACTCTTCACAGAGCACTAATACAGATACACACAGACGCGTTTAAAAGCCTCCTCTATCAGCGGATCCTTAATTTTAGACAGAGCCGCCGATGGAGGTGAAAGCGCTGCTGTGTGCAAGCCCTCAGTGAACAGTGTGAAGTTATGATAAATTTAACCAATCACAGACATATTTGTTGTGCATGTGAACACAACGGCCAATCAGCAGTTTAAGAATCCCCTCAACAGCGCTCAGAATGCTCATGGGAAATGCTGGTATCGTCACATATTGAAGTCAGTACTTTTCACAACCCTATTTTGGATGTATTATTTGACAAATAAAAATTACCTGTTTTTTTAAAAACAGTGCAGGCCATCTGTCTTTGATTTCAGACACAAGAGGTTCACCATGAACAATCTCCTTCCTTCGCAAAGCAAAGGTGCTCGCCATCAGAGAATCTATCATTTTAAAATCTATCATTTTCCTGTCTCTCTTCTTTTTCTTCATTTCTTCCATCAAAGTTAATCTCTCGAGTTCAAGGCAGTCAGAAGACTTCCCATCCGGAAAATCTGGCAAAAAGTTCAGCTCTGATCGTTTTGCTTTCTTCATCTTATTCCCCAATGATGTGCCTGTAGATCTCTTATGATTGATTGCAAGCTCTGGGCATCCTGCAATACGATACTTCTGACGGAGGTTGCCCATTTTAAAAGCAAGGCTGAACTTCCAGCAGTACCACCCATGGGTAGATCCTGGCTCTCTCAAACAGGGATGCTTTTTGATGAGGACTTGAGCAACATCCTCAATTTGCTTGGTTTTTGGATATGCATTGTACTCATACATAGCACTTGCGACCTTGTCGAGTATGTCCCTCTTCATAGCAGAATTAACAGTCAGTAGAGAACCATCTCTTTGATACATCTCATTGCCTTTTTTGAGCTTTAGTTCTACATCGTAAGAGAAAGTAGGTATGATAAATGGGTCAGGCCAGTGTTTGTAGCGAGAGGTTGACAGATGACATGCAGCGGATGCTGAGGTCTCAGCAGCTGTTTCAGAACAACTACCATCCAACAAGGCTTCAGAAGTGGGCATACTGGGTGGTTCCTTTACTATTACCTTCAGCCTTGGTCTCTCTGTTGGTAGGTCAGACATTTCAGTCAAGTTGCAGAGTTCATTGCTGAACTCTGGATCTTGAAATTGGACAACAATATCACCCTCCAGATCAAGCCTGTTCTGTAGTATAGTCTTCAGTTCATCCACTGTATCAGGAATTCTTTCAATCTGGACTCTCCGGATGTCATCATCCGCAAGAATGACATGAAACAGCATGCTGGAAGCTTAACAGAAAAGTAGTACAAATGGGTTAAATTGTGTTTTAAAGGAAAACGCCACTGTCCACATTCCACTATGTTCTTCCCTCAACTTAGATAAGTTGATATATACCTCTCCCGTCTTAGTGTGTGCACTCAATCGCTGTAGCGTGCAGTACCACTATGTTACACTCTAAAAAACGCTGGGTTGTTTTTTCAACCCAACTGCTGGGTTGAGGCCGTTGGATAGGACTTTGGGATGTTTTAACCCAAATCTGGGTTGAAAATAAGCCTCTTTTTTAACCCAGCGGGGTGGGTTGAGGACGCGGACGTGAAAGAGAGCACGTACGTCACGTCCAAATCGTACGTCTCTCCAGTGCGAGCAGCCGTCATTTTCTCAGCCTGATAGAAGCGAGAAGCAAGTGAAAGACTATGGTAAGTAAATATTCAAAATGTAAAGTTATCTTTTATTGTTTACCTGGTTGTATGAAAGGCGGAAGGTTTTATGAAAGGCGGAAACAAAGGAGCTTAACGTTATATATATATATTTTTTTTTAAAAACGGACGCGGTTTTCGCCTCGGACACGGAGGTCTTAATTGCCTCATGTAACGTTACTGAACGGAAGATGTACTTTTAATATAACGTCTGTGAATGTATTTTGTCATATTTACATAAGATTTTACATTATCTGTGTGTGATATTATTTATTTTATTTTATAGATTATTAATTATTACACCTTTAGCTTTGTCTATATAAATTGTGTCTAATTGTAATTGTAAGGAGGCCAATTGTTTAATTTCTTCATTTTTTAAAATTTGCTTACCAGATAATGTCATTATTTCTTCAATTAATTTATTTTCTTTTTCTTTTTTAACTTTAGTAATTTTTTTCCCTAAACCTATAGCTATACTTCGTATTTCAAATTTCATTAATTCCCAATTGTGACCAAATTTATTAAAAATACATGCCTGTTTCCAATATTTTTCTATAATTTCAATGGCTTTCTTTTTAAACCATTCATTCTCTAACAAGTTTTTATTTAATTTCCAATAATTTGTTTTAGGATGAGCTAGACTTACAGCATTTTTGTTAATTTTAATCATTATAGCCTTATGATCTGTTAATACCGATGTTTCAATTTTCACTAATTCAACGTTATCTACACTATTTGCAGATATTAGCCAAAAATCAATACGAGTTTGTTTAGTCAAATCATTATTGCTCCATGTGTACATTCTTTGGTGTGGGTAAGTATATCTCCAGATATCCAAAAGATCCAGTCTTGCACATATGTTTTTTAATTCAGAAGTTTTTTCATTGTTTTTAGGAGGCCATCTGTCTATTTCTTCGTCCATCACAGTATTAAATTCCCCACCCCAAATAATCATTGCATAAGGAAATTTAGAACACAATTGATTAATTTTACTCTCAATTGTTAAAAACAAAAGATTATTCTTCTGCTTATTATTTGTGGCATAAACATTTACTATAATAAATTGTGAAAGATCAATACTAACATGTAGAATTATCCATCTTCCTTCAGTATCTGTTTGCTTACTATGAATGCGTCCTTTGAATTTACCTTTTAATAAAAGTACCCCTGCAGATTTATTAGTACCAAATGAGAACCAAACATCATTCCCCCACTGACTTCTCCAAAAGGTTACATCTGCTTCACAAGCATGAGATTCCTGAATGAAATAAAAGTCTGCACCTTTGCTTTGACAATACAAAAATAAAGATTTTCTTTTTAGTTGGTTTCTTATACCTCTGGCATTAATGGAAAGAATTGAAACTGACATGAACAACAACAAAATAAAGATTAACTTATCCCAAGTGCACTTAATAAGAACATAAATGTCACACACTTTAACTGCGTTGCATTTATCAACCATAACTCAGAACAGTCTTCTTTTGACTTCCATAGGCACCATACTTTAACAGATAAACAGTCAATATCTAAAGTCTTTGATTATTGAAGGAGTCCTATACTGAAATGTTCATCCTTTAATTTCTTTTCCATTCACAAATGCTTTATTAACGACCAGGTAAGCCTTCTCACCATTTTTCCTAGCCTTCTCTACTAATGGCCACAGACGAGCACGCGTAGCCCGGTCATCAGCTGTCAGATCTTCCTTCACTTGAAAACCTCTGCTCTTGAGAAATTCGTTGTTCTTGGCACCTTTCCAGAAAGCATCTCTTGCCGATCTAGGCGTGAATCTGACGATCACAGTCCGCGGAAACTGATTCTTTTTTCCGTTGTCCGTTCTGCCGATGCGATGAGCCACATCCACCGCTGCCACGATTTCTTCACCATCACTGCCTGGAAACGCTGCACGACAAATCTCTTTCACCTTAACTTTGACGTTTTCCTCCCGCTCTTCAGCTACTCCATACACCCGAAGATTGTACCGACGGCTATAACGATCTGCGTCATTTACCTTTTGCTCCAATTCAGTAACTTTCTTTTGCATTTGTTCCACTCTCACCTTCATTGTGCTGTTTTCTTTCTTTAGATCCACTACTTCTTGATGACAGAACTCCAGAGATTTTTTTAGCCCCTCGATTTGCATCGTGTTGTGTTTGACAGCTTCGTCAGTTTGATCTGCTCTTTCGTTGATCTTGGCAGTGATAACGCGAATTACGTTGTCTTGTAGTTCGGCCAAAGATGGTTCAGAACTTACATTCATCTGTTCCTTGCGCGCTTTCTTTGGAAGTTTTTTATCCGGTGTATTAGGGCTCGAGTCACAGGTCCCATCACTTTCCTTGTAAGCCTTGCAGGAATAGGAGTGCATATCTTGATTCGTTCTCTTATCTTTGATGGTAACCACCTCCATTTTATCCTCAGTACACAACTCAAATGTCGAGGGAGGTGGAGCATCCACTTCGGAGGGCCCTTCGTGTACTTCGGAGACCCGTCTTCGAAGTCCGTGGCCTTCAAAGTGCGTACACTCAACTTTGGGACACAGTTGTACGACTCCTGATGCAGGGGTCCTATGAGGAGGAGCCTGTAGCTGCCTCAATTGTGCCTATAGCGGTAACCACAGTGATCATATACCATTGTCTATGACTGAGCTGGTGATATGTTTCTGGACTGAAAAATTGGACTGCATAACTTCCACATAAAGGCAATGAAGAGACAAAAACAATCACCTCCTTTTTTCAAAAGCCAAACAATGTAAGTATCCTATGCCTGTTGACTTTCCGTGACTAGTTTTGTTATGGGAATAGCTAGTCTGACAATAATGACAAGAAGGCTTTTTCACTTAGCAAACACAGCAAAATGTGGAGACCGTGACTATTTTTCTTGGACTTGCAATACTAAATTAGGCATAACATTATCATCTAACCCCAAACACGTTATTGCACTCAAGTTGACTGTGGTATATTTACTGGCATGTAAGCCACTATAAAAATAATTATAATATAATTATAATAATTATTATATAAGTAAATTTGTGCAGTGCAGGTTTATGCAAACAACAAATAAAGGCATAAATAGCCTTTTTGTCATCCTCTTATAGCTGTGAAATCATGTTTTTTTTTTTGTTTTGTTTTTTGTACAGGGGATATAGATCATGTTTATTCCTTTTTGTGGTCTTAAATTATGGGTTATAGTAGTAATGGGCGATATAAATGATATGCGATATAAACGATACAAAATTGGCCTACGATAGAGATTTTAATTCTATTGCACTATCGCGATAATGCATGTTGATGACGCAACCTACCCGCGAAATTTAGAGCCACGAGCTGGAGCCGGCTGCAACGAATCATCATATTCATCATCTTTAATAAACATGGCTGAAAACGTCAGCGAAACAGAGGAGCCCGTGAAAAAGACCGGTGCAACATCTATTATTTGGACTTGGTTTGGATTTAAGCCGTCCGACGAGCAGCAGAAAAATATACTCTGTAGAGTGTGTGGGGCAAAAGTTCCAGCTAAGAGCGGTAACACGACTAATCTGTTCTACCATCTCAAAACTAAACATGTCGTTGAATACCAGCATTGCCAGGCAATGCAGCCAACCGCAAAGTCCAGTACGAAGAACGCAGGACAGAAAAAACAGGAACTGATCCAAACCTCAATCTAACAGTCATTTTCAAAAGGTACTCCATATATTAGGAAGAGCCCGCGATGGATTGAAATTACCAGGGCCATAATTGTTTACTTGTGTAAGGACATGGTCCCTTTTCAAACGGTAGAGAGACGCGGCTTTAAAGCCATGATCAGAGCTATTGATCCACGATATGAGGTGCCAAGCCGCAAATACTTCACAGAAACCGAGATGCCAAAATTGTATGCCGAGCTCCGCGAAAATGTTGAAAAAGAGCTGTGTGACTTGAAATACTTTGCTACTACAACGGACCTATGGTCGAGCCGTACCATGGAGCCTTTCCTCAGTCTGACCATTCACTATATAACGGATGATTGGAATCTTGGCAGCCGGTGTTTGCAGACGTCGTACTTACCCGCTGAACATACGGCCGAGGAGATAGCACAAGGACTCAAGGAAGCGCTTGAGTCATGGGGTTTTAAAGAAGAAAGCCAAGTTTGCATTACTACTGATAACGGAACGAACGTGGTCAAGGCAGCGTCTCTGAATGATTGGACCAGGCTGCAATGCTTTGGACACAGGCTGCACCTCGCCATCGGTAGGTAAAAAAAATTGTGCATATGCATAATAAATAAATAAATAAAATAAAAAAATAATAATAAAAAAAATAATTTTATATATATATATATATATATATATATATATATATATATATATAATTATAATAGTGCATAATTATAATATTTTAAAAGTTATACTGTAATAGTTGCCTATATTACTGCATAGTAATGTTGCATTTGCGTTTAAAGATGTAGAATTTGCCTCTGTTCAGTTGTTTACCCAATGCTATTTTAATGTTGCATATGTGTTAAATGTTGTTCATTCAATCCTAATCAAACATTTCAATAGTTGTAATGATGGTTGTTCAGTGTGTGTGGGGAGAGAGAGAGATTATAGATGAAATTAACTAATAATATCTTACAAATTTGTCAACAGAAAAAAGTATGAAAGACCCCCGAACTGACCGTGCTGTTGGCGTATGCAAGGAGATTGTGAGTGCCTTTTCATACTCTTGGAAAAGAAGAAAAGAGTTGAAGAAAGCCCAGGCAGAGCACCATCTTCCCTTTCATCGGCTCATCACAGAAACACCAACAAGGTGGGGGTCACGCCAGATGATGATCCAGAGGGTGCTTGAACAAGAGAAGGCACTATCACAGGTACTGAAAGCAGACAAGAAAACCAAACACCTGGTACCCACTTGGCAAGATACAGATGTGTTGGAATCTATAAGCCGGACCCTCGGCCCACTGCTGGAATTCACAGACGCGCTGTGTGGTGAAGATTATGTTAGTGTGTCGTATGTCAAACCTGTTCTCCATCTTTTCAACAACACTGTTCTTGCTGCAGCTGATGATGACACCGAGCTGACCAAGGACATGAAAAGAGTCATCCTAGAGTACTTAAACGAGAAGTATTCGGACCCAAAAACGGTTGACCTGCTGGATATGGCCTCCTTGGTCGACCCACGATTTAAAGATGCATATATAGCTGATGACCGCCAGGAGTTCATCAAGACCAGAGCGGTAGCAGAAATTCTGTCACTGTTGGAGGTGCAAGCTGCAATGGTCAGAGAGCCACTACCACACACAAGCGCATAAGCTGCAGTTGATGGTGCTGAAGCTGCTGAAGTAGCTGTTGAGAGTCAATCAAAGAAGGTAAAACGGAGCCTGGGAAGCTTTTTCAAAAAGGCCTCCTCCGATGGCACAGCTGCTCTCGCTGACCGAGAGGCCATCGAAGTGGAGCTAAGAAGTTACCTGCAGACAATGCAGGTTGATGGAGAGACTGATCCACTGGACTGGTGGCAGCTGTACCAAGCTAATTTTCCAAGGGTGGCTAGACTGGCCCAGAAATATCTCTGTATCCCGGCCACAAGTGCTCCTTCGGAAAGGGCATTTAGCTTTGGTGGCAACATTGTTACATGCCACCGGTCTCTGTTGAAGCCAGAGACTGTGGACAAGCTTGTATTCCTGGCTAATAATGTTTAGGGCTTAACAAATGACAAATGGTGTGTATTAAACAAAATCTCAGTGAGTGCCTGATTTTAGGGTTCGTTGTTGTTGCTTTTTAACTGAGAAGACACCAGACAGTTTTTCCTGTTCTTAGCATATTTTGTGTCCTTTTAAGAAAATAACTAAAACTACATTTGCACTTTTTACTTTATATATGGCATGGCACTACTGTAGAGAAACTTTAATACTTTAAAACTTTTCTTTAGTTGACGTATATGTTCCTTATACTGAAAGTATGTTATTTATTTATTTTGTGCTTTCATTTAGCACTTTATAATGTTTTCATTTGAAGTTTATGTGCTCTACACTTGGAAGAATTTTCTTTATTTAAAATAGCCATGCCTTATACCGGAAGTATATCCCTAATTCACAGTGTCCGTTCCTTTATTAACAAGACACCAGTTTTAATTTCATTAGGAGAACAAAATGTTTAAAACCAAATGCGTTACCTCGGCTGCAGGTTTGAAATATGTTTTTATTTAAAGTATCTGTGCATTTACACAAAATAATTTTCTTTGCCTAATTTATACTGAAAGTATTTTCAGTACAGTGTATGTTCCTTAACTAAAAAGACACCAGTTTTTCTGTTCTCTGCAACTTGAGTGGCATTTAAGAACCAAGGACTTTAAGTATAGTGTCTTTTAGAAGGAAACACTTATTTATCTGCAACATTTTGTTGTATAATTACAGTTTTGCTTTTGCACAATAAATGTAATCAAAACAACATGCGTTTCTTTATTTCTTAAAAAAAAAAAAAAAACATTTAGCAGTTTGGCTTTCCTAAGGGTCTGTGTAACCTGTTCTGAAATGGTTCCATTATAATTTATATATCGCAATATATATCGTTATCGCAAGAGGCTGCAATGTATATCGCAATATGGATTTTAGGCCATATCGCCCATCCCTAGGTTATAGAAAAACATGGATGTTTAGTTCTTTATGACTCACACATCATTTGAAAGACCATAAATTGCTTGTAATTAACACTTAAATAGTTTTTTAGTTATTCTTTGACATTTGAAATAATGACCAACTTTAGTAGTTTTAGCCGGAATTCTCAGGAATATGTTGTATTTCATATTGTTGTAAAATTCTAGTGGGGTATAGAGGGTTAACTGAAATTATAAAATTTTAAATGTTTACATTGTCCTCCTGGCCTGCAGGCTATTCCTGATGACAGTAAGGCAGACCCTAGTCAGTCAAGTGAGGATCAGTAGAAAAATACAGCATGAAAAAGCAGAGACAGTAGGATTACAGACAGAAGAAGCAGGGACAGAACAAGGAGGGACAGGAGGCAACACAGAGGGAGAGGATGTTGACATGAACAATATGACATATACAAAACCAAATCAACTTGACCCTAAAGTTTTGCAAAAACAAGTGATGAAAGACCAGACACTGACATTCCAAAAATCATGTTATGAGAAGTATCCCTGGCTGCACGTTATTATGGGTACTGATGGTGTTCTGTGTTTACACTGCTCTAAATACTTTAAGACAGGGAAACCAGCACAAGTCAAGAGTATAGACCCAGCTTTTGTCAGCTCTGGATTTAAAAACTGGAAAAAAGTACTTGAAAAATATTCCATGCATGAGAAATCAGAGGGTCACAAAGTTGCAGTTACAACTGCTGCATATACTACACAGTTGAGCAGTGCAGTCAGAACACAGTAGGCAGAAAACAGAGCTAACCTCTTAAAAATAATAGGGGGTGAGATGTTTCTGGTGAGGCAGAGATTGGCCTTTAGGGGGCATGAACATCATCAAGGTAACCTTGAGCAACTTTTAAAATACAAAGCTGAAGATGATCAATCATTTACTAGAGCCCCTTTCACATTGCACGTCGGACCCGCAATATTCCCGTAACATTGCCTGGTCGCCTTCTGTGTGAAAGCAACCACGTCCCGGAATTGATTACCGAATCGAACCCGGGTCGGGGAAATAGTAACATTGCGGTAATCGATCCGGAACGAGCGCTGTGTGAACAAAAGCCAGATCTAATTCCGTATCGAAGTGATGACGCGCGACTCTTTTACCGGCTGTTTTGAAGGAAGATCAACATTCGCGACGAAAACATATGTGCAAACTGTAATGAAGCAGAGATCAGTTAGTTCCTCACTTTCCGCGCTGACGCAGAGATCGTTTGCTTGCTTCAGTTAAAGTATAACGTGCCAAGCGTTGTCGACTCGTACATTACATGTCACGCGCTGATGTCACGTGTCGTTACGGGATCTTCAAGGGTTGTGTGTGAAACCACGCACATATACCGGGTCATCACTGGCAGTGTGAAAGTGCCAAATCTAGTGACCAGGGAACAATTACAGGAACACTTTACCCCTGTATTTGCCGGAATGGCAGTGTGAAAGGGGCTTAGGTGGTTATCTGCAAAGAGGGGGGTGCACACATCTTGGGATTGTCAAAATGAGCGTATAAATTTGATGAGTTCATCAATTATCAGGACAATTGCAGCCGAGATCCGGTCCCTACCAGTGTAGCAGTATTCTATTATTATGGATGGGACAAAGGATATCTCTGGTGTTGAGCAGGGGGCGCTGTGCACACATTACAGTATGTTGACACTGTTTGCTTGAAGACTTTATGGGGTTGTATGAAACAATTTCTACAACAGGGGAAAACCCTGCCAGCATCATTTTGGACGTTCTATTGAGATTAAATTTGCCAATATCTGGCCTCAGAGGTCAAGCATATGATGGGGCTTCAAATATGGCTGGAAAGTACTCAGGTGCCCAGGCTGTTATTCAGCGATCACAGCCACTAGCACCATATATACATTTTGGGGCACACTGTGTTAATTTAGTTACACAACAGGTTTGCTCAGCCTCCAGTGTCGTGCGAAATGCTTTTGACTGGTTACATGAGCTTGGCATTTTTTGGGCACGCTGGTAAGCTGAAAGACAAGTTTAAAGCCATTGTTGCAGCTGAAGGGGAAGGGCCAGCCCTGTCTATCAGGCCTTTATGTCCCACTAGGTGGACTGTACGCTCACCTGCTATCCATGCTGTTCTCAGCCAATATGGGATGGTACAGAGGATTTACTGTATGTGTTCGACTGCAACAGGGTAATGTTGTACTCTGACTTCTGTTTGATTTAGATGTGATCAGTGAACTAGAGGTTCTAAACGTCTCTCTCCAGAGAAACACTCAGACAGTGGAGGGCATGCTCTCTGCAGTCTCTTTAGTCCAAGACAGCTTGAAATCCAAAAGAAACACTGAACACTTTGAGACAATCTTTAAGGAGGCAGGAGACAGGTGTGACAATCTGTCTCTAGGCCCCCTAAGAGATATTCTGGACAGGCTCCTGCATACACACCTGGATCAGCTGTGGATTTTTACATAGTAGAGTTCTACCGTGTCCTTGACACAGTAGAAATGCACAAATTACTGAGAGGTTTATGCAACCAGGCATTCAAAATTGAAAAGAACTGTAAAACTCTCTCCTGACTCCTATTACTAATGATGCAGATGTTCGAAAATATCCTGAACTGAATGAGGAAGACTTGAAAATCAAATTAGCCATGTTTAAAAACAAATACACACAAATACAGCACAACTGCAGATGCTGTGCATGCTTTGAAAGAAACGCCCCCTGAAGTCTGTGGCCTATTTGATCAGATAGGGACATTAGTAAGATTGTTGATGGTGGTGCCCATATCATCTGCTGAGGCAGAGCGCAGTTTTAGTGGGTTACGCACATTGAAAACATGGTTGTGATCAACCATGTGCCATATTCACCAAGAGAGGCTTGACAGACTGGACAGATAAGAAATTGCCCAGCAGTATGTTCAGGGTAATGAAAGGAGGAGAAATGTTTTTGGGTCCTTTAATGAGTAAATTTATTTGCCTGCACTAGATGGAATTTCTAATACTCTGTATATTTTTATTTATGTTTATTATATATTTTTTATTTTTTTGTATAAAGGTTATTTGCTTTTTTGTTCATAATAATATAATTTATATGCTGAGATAAGCAAATGTTTAAATAAAACATATTTTGCAGAAGGCATTAAGTTTTGGTGGGTGATTGGTATACTAGACACATAACAGTTTGATCATGCATTGCTAGTGTTGATCAGGTAGGCCTTTGTTTACCTTTGTCCATTGTTGCTTATCCATGATTTCAACTTAGAATCCCCTAATGGCTTTTTAGTGCAAACCATTAGCCCAAACTACATGAGCACCAGTTAAAGCCCAAATTAGGCAAAATAACTTATTGAGTTGAAATCAATTGCTGACAGCTTGGTCCCCCCAATTAAAACCTGCATCTGGAGCCGAGGACTCATTACCCCTATTCACAAGAGTGGAGACAGATTGGACCCTAATAATTTCAGAGGCATTTGTGTGAACAGTAATCTAGCTATTTAGCAGTATTTTAAACAATTGAATGGTAAACTTCCTTAACGAGCACAATGTCCTGAGCCCGAGTCAGATTGGCTTCCTTCCAAATCACAGAACGACTGACCACATTTACACCCTACACACCCTAATCATGTCACAGTGTCTGGTTTGTGTTTCCTGGGTAACCACTAGATGTCCTCCTTCCCCACGGTGTCTGTCACTTCATGAACCACATTCCCCACGATCTCTGTCTAATCATTGCACTCAGCTGTCACTGGTCATTAATCATTGCACTCAGCCAATTCCCCATTAGCACTGTCATTTCCCTGTGTATTTATACCCTGTCTGTTTTATTGTAGTTTTCAGGCTACTTCTAGTCCTGTCCTTGCCTGATTGTTTTGTGTTTGTTTATGTTTGGTTTGCTACTCTGGTTTTGACCCCTGCCTGGACTGGATAACGATTTGGTTTACCCCAATAAAAGACATACCTGCACTTGGATCTCTCTCTGTGTTTTCCTGTGTCCCGACCGTGACAGAAGGACTCCGTCACACACGAGATCCAGCGGTATGTCTGTTGATGTTTCTTCCCCAGCCACCGAGTGGGAGAGAAGGAGTCGGTTTGAGGAAACCCACCTGGTCGTGTTTCGCAGGACCAGGGGAGGTCGTCGAGGAGTGAGTGGTCGAGAGGAGGTTGAGCATCGCTCTCCACCATGGCCCTCTTCGATCTGGGGCTCGTGTGGGATGGATCAGAGCCGCCATCTCACCATGGCGGATGGAGAAGGGAGAGGAAGCGCACGTCTGCCGAGCCAGCGCCACTGCACAAGATGGCTGTCAGCCCAGCGCCACGAGGCAAGATGGACGCCAGCCCAGCGCCACAGCACAAGATGGCCGCCAGCCCAGAGCCACTGCGCAGAATGGCCGCCAGCCCAGCACCACTGCCCATGATGGCCGCAGGTCCAGCGACACTGCACAAAATCGCCGCCAGCCCAGCGCCACGATGCAAGATGGCCGCCAGCCCAGTGCCACTGCCCAAGATGGGCGCTGAAACATTTTTTGATTATTTCTCTATGCTGTCCAAAATCCTAGAGATTCCCAGGAGTGTTCACGTCACGTCTGCTGATCCAGAGACTGTTCACGTCATATCTGCTGAGCCAGTGCCACAGTACAAGATGGCCGCCAACCCTGAGCCACTGCACTTGGTGGCCGCAAGCCCGGAGCCACTGCAGAGGTGGCAGCTACAGTGGGCTTTCCAGATTCGAGTCAGGTCCCCGTTGACTTTCCAGAGTCGAATAAGGTCCTCGTTGACTTTCCAGAGTCGAATAAGGTTCCCGTGGACCCTCCAGAGTCGAGTCAGGTTCCCGTGGACCCTCCAGAGTCGAGTCAGGTTCCCGTGGACCCTCCAGAGTCGAGTCAGGTTCCCGTGGACCCTCCAGAGTCGAGTCAGATTCCCGTGGACCCTCAAGAGTCGAGTCAGGTTCCCGTGGACCCTCCAGAGTCGAGTAAGGTCCTCGTTGACTTTCCAGAGTCGAGTCAGGTTCCCGTGGACCCTCCAGAGTCAGGGCTAGTCACCGTTAACCTTCCAGAGTCAGGGCTAGTCACCGTTAACCTTCCAGAGTCAGGGCTAATCACCGTTGACCTTCCAGAGTCGAGTCATGTGCTCGGAGAACCTCCGGAGTCAGGGCTAGTCACCGTTGACCTTCCAGAGTGAGGGCTAATCACCGTTGACCTTCCAGAGTCAGGGCTAGTCACAATTGACCTTCCAGAGTCAGGGCTAGTCACCGATGACCTTCCAGAGTCAGGGCTAGCCACCGTTGACCTTCCAGTGTCAGGGCTAGTCACCGTCGACACTCTGGAGTCAAGCCAAGTCACCGGTGAAATTCATGGACAAAGCCAGTGTTCTTCATGGGCAAGGTCAAGTCACTGACTATCTTCATGGGCAAAGGCAAGTCACCATTGATCTTCATGAACAAATGCCGGTCACCAATGATCTTCATGAACAAAGGCAAGTCACCATTGATCTTCATGAACAAATGCAAGTCACCAATGATCTTCATGAACAAGTGCAAGTCACCAATGATCTTCATGAACAAATGCAAGTCACCAATGATCTTCATGAGCAGAGTCAAGTCATCATTGATCTTCTGGAACCCAGTATAAACACCATGGGATTACCAGAGTCTCGTCACTTCTCTGTGGAACTACCAGAGTCTCCCCACGTCTCTGCTGAACTACCCGGGCCTCTCCACGTCTCTGCTGAACTACCAGAGCCTCTCCACATCTCTGCTGAACTACCAGAACCTCTCCACGTCTCTGCTGAACTACTAGAACCTCTCCTCGTCTCGGCTGAACTACCAGAGTCTCTCTTCGCCTCTGTGGAACTTCCTGAGCCTAGTCACGTCTCAGCCGAACCCTCTGAGCGCTCGACTGATCCTGTCGTGGCCACGAAGGCTACCCTTAACTTGTTCATGTTCTCTGTTTCAGACTTGCCCAACCAGAATTGCTCTACTGTCAATTCGATCCCACTGTGGTGGTCTTTGGCACCGCCCTGGTGGGCTTCGATCTCAACCACACGGATGTGGTCGTCTTCTGCTCCACCCTGGGGGGCTTCTGTCCCGACCACACGGATGTGGTGGTCTTATGCTCCGCCCTGGTGGTCTTCTGGCTAAACCACACGGATGTGGTGGGCCTCTGTCTCGACCACATGGATATGGTGGTCTTCTGCTCCACCCTGGAATCCTGCCCGGTCTACACTGTCTTGGGTCCCTGAATGCCCTGACCCACCCTGGTCTCCTGTTGTGTTGTTGTTGTTGTTGTTGTTGTTGTTTTTTGTTTTTTTTGTTCACTTCCTGTCCCTGTTCCCCTCTGTGAGCCTGGCCCTCCGTCCCTCCCCCTGATCCTCTGCAGGTCTACCTCCCTCCTGGTCTCCCTGTTTTGTGTTTGCACTTCTGGTCTCTGTTCACCAATTTACATGTTCCTCTTGTCTCTGGTTTCCCCATTTTTCCTGGCCCTCCGTCCCTCCCCCTGAGCCTCCACCTGTCCACCTCCCTCCTGGTCTCTTGTTTTGTCAGTCTCGCCTTGGAGCGTCTGGTAGCTGCTCCGTAGAGGGGGGGGGGGTATTGTCACAGTGTCTGGTTTGTGTTCCCTGGGTAACCACTAGATGTCCTCCTTCCCCACAGTGTCTGTCACTTCATGAACCACATTCCCCACGATCTCTGTCTAATCATTGCACTCAGCTGTCACTGGTCATTAATCATTGCACTCAGCCAATTCCCCATTAGCACTGTCATTTCCCTGTGTATTTATACCCTGTCTGTTTTAGTATATGTCACTGAGTCCTTGTAGTTTTCAGGCTACTACTAGTCCTGTCCTTGCCTGATTGTTTTGTGTTTGTTTATGTTTGGTTTGCTACTCTGGTTTTGACCTCTGCCTGGACTGGATAACGATTTGGATTACCCCAATAAGAGACATACCTGCACTTGGATCTCTCTCTGTGTTTTCCTGTGTCCCGATCGTGACAAATCAATAAACACGCCCACATGGAAAGAACCTATATGTTGATATATGTGCATATATGAAACCTATAGGCAGTTTATATGTACATAATATATATGCTGCATATATGTGCATATACGCTGCATACAATATATGCGTATATATTGCATATATGCTGCATATATGCCGTATATATACTGCATATATGCGTATATATGCCACATATAGGCAAAGGAGGAGATGACGACAGCCTTCACGTGGCCTCCTCCGTGAGTAGCAAGAAATGGTGCAAGACCAGCTTGCGAAACTAATGTCGCCAACCAGTCATCATCTAGCTGGCAGACCGAGGTGCAAGAGACCGAAGGGACATGGTGCGTCCATGTCAGGACGAGTGACCATCCCGACCATCGAGTACCAAGGTCTGTCGGTGTTCCAACTTAATGTAGAGGGCCTTACCACCGCCAAAATGGAAGTCATCTACCACCTCGCTGACTCCCACAAAGTAGCAGCCGTCCTCCTCCAGGAGACACACCGTGACAGTGATAACATCCTCAAGCTGCCCGGTTTCCAGCTTGCTGGGTCTACCCACAGCAAACAGCACGGACTTGCAACCTTTGTAAGGAACAACCTTAGTTGGACAGCCACTGGCCAATCTCCACCAGGCTCGAGTATCGAATGGCTGTCCACTAAGGTGCAGACCACAACGGTTGTCAATGTCTACAAGCCCCCACCATCAATGCTGACCATGGCATCACTTCCACCGGCACCTGCACCCGCCATCTATGCAGGGGAC
Organism: allo-octoploid hybrid of Carassius auratus x Cyprinus carpio; assembly: GCA_024542945.1. Classification (NCBI taxonomy): domain Eukaryota; kingdom Metazoa; phylum Chordata; class Actinopteri; order Cypriniformes; species allo-octoploid hybrid of Carassius auratus x Cyprinus carpio. Next base: position 65,482 of record JANHFF010002351.1, read on the forward strand.
TTTAACTGCCAACACATAGATTGGGGTTACAGCCATACTACACCAAATGGAGAGATATTAAGCCAATGGGCCTCCAGTGCCAATGCGTTGCTGCTGTTCGACCCCAAAGAACCTCCAAGCTTCTTTTCAGCAGGCTGGAATACCCACACCAACCCGGACCTGGCTTTCGTTGTGTGGCACACGGCTCAAAAGCCAGAGAGACGTGTCCTGGATAGATTCCCCCGCTCACACCACCGACCGTCCATCATAAAGGTCCCATCCCTGGTGCAGCCAGTTGTAGGGAAACCCGTCAGGAGATGGAACTTTCGTAAGGCAAATTGGCAGTCATTCACTGAGGAGACAGAAAAAGCATCATTCTGTCTCCCAGATCCAGACAACGCTGATGTGGATGCTGGGTATGCAGCTTACTGCAGAGTACTCCTTGGGGCAGCAAGGAAAACCATCCCCCGTGGCTTTAACACAAATTACATCCCGGGCTGGGATGGAGAATGCAGCCACCTCCTGCATGTCCACCAGCAGGCAAGCTCCAGGGAGGAAGTTGAAGAATCTGCAACGGTACTTCTGCAGAAGCTAGATGCCACCCGTAGGTCAAGGTGGATAGAAGTAGTTCAGTCAATTGACTTCACCCACTCCAGCCGTAAGGCGTGGCGGACAATAAACCAGCTGACAGGTAGAACACCATCGACCTCCCGGTGCCCAATAACAGCAAATGCCATCGCATCCCAGCTCCTTAAGAACAGCTGTTTCCCTGATGCTGATAAGAACTTTGCCCGCACAATATCACACCAGGTGACTTCCCTGTATAGAGCAGCTAGTGTGGACGCCAACTTGTCAGGGGAATTTACAACAGCTGAACTCCAGACTGCCTTGAGTAAGACCAAACAAGGGAAAGCACCAGGCCATGATTACATCCACCCTGAGTTTGTGACTCACCAGAGTGTAAGAACATCTGTATGGCTCTGCTCATTCTACTCGACATGTCTTCGGAGGTCCAAGCTCCCGAAGATATGGCGCCGCGCTGCTGTTATAGCCCTTCCAAAACCAAACAAGCCTGCGGAAGACCCCAAATCCTACCGACCCATCTCACTGCTCTGTGTTCCATTTAAAACCCTGGAGAGGCTGATCTATAATCGTATCGAGCCAATAGTGGATCCTCAACTCCCACGGGAACAAGCTGGCTTCCGGCGCGGTCGGTCAACGGTTGACCAGGTGACACTGCTCACCCAAGACATTGAGGACAGCTTTCAGGAAAAACAGAAGGCTGGAGTAGTGCTGCTTGATCTTACAGCCGCTTACGATACCGTTTGGCACCGCGGACTCCACCTAAAGCTACTAAAGATCATTCCCGACCAGCACATGGTGAAGTTCATCATTGAGAACCGCAGCTTCACCTTAAAGACAAGTGACGGTCAATACAGCAGGCTTAGAAGGCTGAGGAATGGTGTTCCGCAGGGATCTGTCCTTGCACCGATGTTATTCAATATCTACATCCATGACTTACCGGAAACAACATCCCGGAAATATGGTTACGCTGACGACCTGGCCATTATGATGAGACAACAAACATGGGAGCAGATACAGGCCAGCCTAAACCAGGACATGGACACCTTGGCAGCCTACCTGCGTGAGTGGCGTTTACAGCTCAGCATCGGCAAGACAGTTGTAGCAGCTTACCACCTGAACAACAGTGAGGCCAGACGGGAACTGGACATATTCGTTAATAACAAGCGTCTTGAGTTCCAGCAAGCCCCACGGTACCTTGGCGTACGCCTGGATAGATCTCTAACATTCAAACAACACCTTGAAGAAGTGACGGCCAAAGTGTCATCAAGGGTGGCAATAATTCGACGTCTCGCTGGTACTAGCTGGGGTGCAACTGCCAAGGTGCTTCGAATATCAACAGTAGCTCTCGTCTTCTCCACAGCTGAATACTGTGCCCCGAGCCTGGTGCAGAAGCCCACACGCCAGGAAAGTCGACACTGCCATAAACACCGCCCTTCGGACTATAACTGGCTGCCTGAATTCTACCCCTGTCTACCATCTGCCAACACTAGCAGGAATTGCCCCAGCCGGCCTCCGACGAGAGGCTGCTACCCTCGCTCTTGCAAGGAAAGCCCAAAGATGCAACTGGCATATCCTGCACAATACCACCACAACAGCACTGCCTCCTCATAGACTGAAGTCCCGCCACCTGTACAACAAGGCGGCACAAGACCTGCTCAGGTCCATCCCTGAGGACCTGTCTACAGAGGCATGGCTCACGGCAGCTTGGAAGCAGGAGCGGGAGTCAGCAGGACCCTCATGAATCCACCGTTACATCTTTGACCCTGGAGGCGGTCTTGAAGGAGAGGATCTGCCACGTCGGCAATGGACTCTGCTAAACCGCCTGCGAACTGGGGTGGGACGTTACAAAGCATCGATGAGGAAGTGGGGCCTGGAGGACAGAGCAGTGTGTGAGTGTGGGGAGCCAGAGCAGACCGCTGAGCACATAATCACCACCTGTCCACTGTATAAACCACCTTCGGAGGCCGGCCTCTTCGACGTGGGACCTGAGATGAGAACGTGGCTGAGTTCTACTGAGCTGGACATTTGATGACGACACACGAAAGAAGAAGATATAGGCAAAATTAAGGTGCATATAGGTGCATATACAGGAAATATAGGTCTCCTGTATTGCTTCTTCATATCCACATATAAGCCCTATACATACAAGATATGTCTTCTATATAGCTAATGGCAGGATCTGGTCATTTTGTAGCTCATATCCCATTTTTGACTGTCATACATGATGCCTAGCTCATATTTTCTATTATCAAGGCAAAAACTAGGAATTAACAGAAAAAAAATTATGCAAGAACTTATGTATGTGCGAACATGTGAAATTGATATCACATGTAATTGGCATGTTATGGAATTTAACTATGGCAATATATTAACATGATATACAGAGCCAGACAGTAACGGAGTACATTTACTTGAGTACAGTACTTAAGTACAATTTTGAGGGACCTGTACTTTACTCGAGTATCATTTTTGGGGAGTACTCATGACTTTACTCAAGTAAATATTGTACTCTTTACTCCGCTACATTTCTATCCATAACCGTAAGTACCCATTACTTCTTCGGCCCCGTCCACACGGAGACGGACCCCCGATCTTTTTTCCCTCGTCTCAAGAAATATCCGCGTCCACACGAAACCGATATAGTATACATGCCAGACCAGCATGTGGCGCTGTAATTCTGCCATAGAGATAAACTTAAAACAGAGAAGAAGACATGGATTTGCTGATAAACCTTGCGCGTGGTACACAAACAAACATGGAACAATACATTTATTAATCCGTGTTAATGTTAGCGTTCAGTGTTTGTTCATGTTTTTGTTGCTGTTACGTGACATAGTGGTGTTTGAATAGGGGCGAGACGTGGGCCAATGATGCCATATTTTCAGAAAATTTCGGTTTCACTCTTCCAAAACGGCAGATTAGTATGGACGAAGCTAAATCTGCTAAAAAATTTGTGCGCCGAAAAAGAAAAGGAAAAAGAAAAAATCTCGGACACCCTATCGAACGTCATTGGATAGTGCAGGAAGGAAGAGGAGGAGGAGGAGGAGGAGGAGGAGGAGGAGGAGGAGGAGGCGGCGGAGGAGGATGATGAGGCGCGTCATGACAGACCTTCAAAGAATAATAAAAATAATTTTGTTTCTGTTCAGTTTTTTTGTCTTATTTTTGTTCTTGTACTATTTGATTGTTCTTGTAAATACATAATGTACATTTCTATATTTTGGACTTTTATTTATGTTGCCTAGCAGGTTTTTTGTCTTATTTTTGTTCTTGTACTATATTTTTTGTTTTGTACTATTTGATTGATCTTGAGTAAATAAATAGTGTACATTTCTACATTTTGGACTTTTATTTACGTTGCCTAGCAGGTTTTTTGTCTTATTTTTGTTCTTGTACTATATTTTTTGTTTTGTACTATTTGATTGATCTTGAGTAAATAAATAATGTACATTTCTACATTTTGGACTTTTATTTATGTTGCCAAGCAGCTATGGATTTTAATTTTACTATTATAGGTGAACATATAGGTGCATATATACGTGCATATATGTACCTATATAGGTATATGTATGCACATATATATGTGTAAATATATGTCTAAATATATGTGTGCATATATGTACATATATGTGCATATAATATAGGAAAACGGCCAATTTTATACATGTCACATATATTTGAAACCTATATGTTTATATAAGTTTTTTCCATGTGGGTGTAAAACAGACCCAAAATGGAAAAATATCGCAAAGCGGTGTAGGGGGTAAAGTTTTTGACATTATAAAATCAATGTATTCGAACAACAAATGTGTGATCCAAATTGGCAACAAACATACAGAATTCTTCACCCAGAAAAGAGGAGTGCGGCAGGGCTGTAGTCTGAGTCCAACGCTGTTCAACATCTACATCAATGAGTTAGCGGTGCAGTTGGAACAGTCTACAGCCCCTGGACTCTCTCTACAAGACAAGAACATCAAAAGCTATTGCTGTACGCAGATGATCCTCCACCCCACAGGGACTACAGCAGCAGCTGGACCTGCTGGACAACTACTGCCAGAACTGGGCCCTGGCAGTAAACCTCAACAAGACCAACATTATGGTCTTCCAGAAGAAGCCCAGATGTCAGGAACACAGACACCAGTTCAGTCTAGGCAGCACCGCTCTAGAACACATGATGCAGTACACTTATCTCGGTCTGAGCCTCACTGCATCGGGCAGTTTCAGTTCGGCAGTGAATGCTCTCAAAGATAAAGCTCCAAGAGCTCTATATGCAATCAGGAAAAATCAGATTATGAATATGAAGATTATCTTCAGAGTGTCAGAGACACAAAGCAGAGACGGATCCTGACCAAGTACAGGCTCAGTCAGCACAGTCTAGCCATCGAGACGGGCAGACACAGAAAGAGCTGAGTGTGTGTGTGTGTGTGTGTGTGTGTGTGTGTGTGTGTGTGTGTGTGAGAGAGAGAGAGAGTGAGCACAGTCTAGCCATCGAGACGGCAGACACCGAAAGAGCTGAGTGTGTGTGTGTGTGTGTGTGTGAGAGAGAGAGAGAGAGAGTGAGCACAGTCTAGCCATCGAGACGGCAGACACCGAAAGAGCTGAGTGTGTGTGTGTGTGTGAGAGAGATTTGAGATTTCATACACTTTTATTATACATAGATATTAAAAAAAACATTACAAAACAACTTGACCAAAACAAATCAAACCATATACCCCAAGCTCAAATTAACAACATATCAAAAATTAATACTCCATCAACTACAACACAAATAATATTACTAAAACACCACTGTAATTCAAAAGACTCCAAATCATTCATTAGTTGGTAATACTTAAATTCAACACCCACTCGAGCCCTTAAAAAAGCTTTAAAAAGAGTTACAGCATCTTGATTTGATCTGTTTTCAATTCTGTTTCTCCTTGTAACATATATTGCAAATTTTGCTTGTCCAACAATAAAGTTGATCAGCTGCCACTTTATTCTCTGCTTCTGACAATATCTCAATCCTAAAATAAAGGCATTAGGAGAGAAGTTTTCCTGAAATCTTAAAAATAAGCCCTTTAACAAGGCAAAGATCGGTCCCAATCGAAAACATTCTGTAAAGCAATGAAAAACAGTCTCTCTTATCCCACAAAACACACATTTATCAACAACATCTGAGTTAATAACAGAGACAAAGGCGTTCACCGCTATAGCCCCATGTAAGATACGCCACTGCAGGTCACCAGACTGCTTATTCAATGGTGGTTTGTATAGCACCCTCCAAACCGGCTTGTCTTCCTCTCGTAAACCAAATTTTTCTCGCCAAATAGTGTCTTTTTTCTGGTTTAATGCCCCTTTATTCAAAATTTTAACAAAACACCTATAAAGCTCTTTTCCTCCAGCAAAACTCAGATCCAGATCTTTTAGACCTTCTATATCTAGCAGTATGCTAATTTTCAAATCGGAGCACAACAAGCTCACTGGTCTCCAGTTCTTAATTTCCTGAAGGTCACCTTTCTTGGGTAGGAGAGTGATCACAGCTCTCCTACAGCTCACTGGTAAGAGACCTTCAGCTATGCTCTCATTGAGAACATCCAAAAAATCCTCACCCAACACCTCCCAAAAAGCTTTATAAAACTCAATCGGGAGCCCATCAATTCCTGGAGCTTTTCCACCTTCCATAGTCTGCAGTGCTTTCCAAAGCTCTTGTGCACACAAAGGCTTCTCTAGTGCCTCCTTTGACTTTTTTGGGAGCTTCGGTAAACCTTGATAAAAACTGGAAGACATTTCTTCATCATGTTTATATTCACTCCCATACAGATCCTTATAGAACCTTACAGCCCTTTGTCTTATTTCAGACAGCACTGTAAGCTCTTGCCCGTTCTCCGATCGCAAGGAGTGAATGTATCTACTCTGGCCATTCTTTCTTTCCAAATTAAAAAAGAATTTGGATGGGGCATCCATTTGTGTTAAATTTTGGTAGCGTGACCTAACCAATGCACCTTTTGCTTTCACGCCTAGCAGGTTTGCAAGAACCATCCTTTTGGACTTGAGAACATCAACACCATTTTGTCCTCCAGTGGACTCCAATATTGTTTGCACCTCTACAATTTCCTCTTCAAGTTCTTTCATTTTTTGTGTGATATTTTTAGAGACATTGAAAGTATACTGTTGACATAATAACTTGGTTTCAACTTTTCCAACATCCCACCATTGTTTTAAATTGATAAAACACTTTTTCTTTAATTTAAATTCCTTCCAAAAAAAGCGAAAAACCTCTTTAAATTTTGCATCACTCAACAAAGATACATTAAAATGCCAGTAGGCACTCTTTGACCTTATATTTGATATAAACACTTTACAAATAACAATAGCATGATCAGAAAACCCAGAAGGACTAATTACACAGCTTTTGACAATATTGAAATGATGTTTAAAACAGTAGAGTCTATCTAATCTGGCCAAAGAAATAAAATTCTCCCGAGTATGCAACCATGTATATTGTTTATCATTTCCGTTTAAACGTCTCCATATGTCACACAGTTTATGGGTTTCAATCAAGGTGCGCATGGTACGACTGGAAGCTGTATGGGGTTCAGCATGATTTCGATCTAGTACACAATTCTCAGTACAATTAAAATCCCCACCTAAAAACACATATTCATCTGAATTACAGCTCTGCAAAATTTCATTAAGATTATTAAGAAAACAAACTCTCTCATTACCACTATTAGGGGCATATACATTAATAAACACCACATTAAATTTTTCAAACTGTGCACGTACAAAAATTAGTCTACCAGCAATTTCTTGCTTCACTTCAAAAGAAACAGGAGTGAAATGTGTAGCAAAAAGCACAGCTACCCCTCCTCTAGAAGAACTCATGTGAGAGCACACCACCACCCCTTCCCATTCTCTCCTCCAATCAGTTTCATTTAACACATCACTGTGTGTCTCCTGAATAAACATCACATCAATTTTCTTTTGTCTTATTAATTCAAATAACAATGCCCTTTTATAAGCATCTCGTGCACCATTAATATTAAGAGAGCCTATTCTCACCACACTCATCAAGAAGAATGAGAGAAGGATTATACACAAAGCAGCTTTCAGCATGTAAAGACAGAGAGAACTACATTGTTTCAAACCCATCCTCTGCCTGAAGTTCTGATCTTAGTTTAGCAATAATTTTCCTTAATCTATATATTTCTTGAACAGTGAACTTTTCTTCACCCTCACTCCTCATCAACATCACAACAGAATCAACAAACATTTTACGATCAGGAAAAAAGTCTGTAACCTGCACATTTTTCACATTTTTTGATCTTTGTAGAAAAGATTTGACTTTATCAAAAGAATAGTCACTACTTGTATTCCTTCTACTCTTAATTTCCTGAGTTTCACTGTCAGAATCTTCAACAGGACTACTTTCAACATCATCACATTCATCAACCTGTGTTTCAGACCATTGTTTTGACTTTTCATTCCTCATCTTTGCTTTGTTTCTTTTTCTCTTAACAGGAGGTGTCTTAAACAGTGCGTCATCGCCCACATAATCTGTAATAATTTCTTCTCCAGTCACCCGTTTAGCTGCTTTAACAGCATCTATCACCTCGGGTTCTCCCTCCACAGCAGTACTCGCTCCTGCCGCTGGTGCAGCAGACGCACCTTCAGCCTGATCAGCTTCAGCCGAACCACTGACAACCGCATCTACAACCTCTTCATCAGCCTCGACATGAGCGCTGTCATCCGCGCTCTGTACCCGGCACGAACTACGAATGTGGCTCTCTGATCCACACTTAAAGCATTTCATAGTCTCAGAACTTGCATAAACAACATAGTCAAAGCCATCAATTTTGAATTTGAACGCCACACTTAGATCCTCGACTTCACTTTTAAGAACCATAAAGATTTGTCGTCTAAAAGAGACTACGTGTTTAAGTAAAGGGGACTTACAGCCTAGCAGAACTTTCCTCATTTGTGAAACAATTTTTCCATGTCTAGACAATTCCGCTATCAACAAGTCATCTTTTATAAACGGTGGTTGAACTAGAGGAATTACTGGCGTTAACGTATCCTGAATAGAAATTCCATTTTCCACCACCCTGTTTACTTTCTCAATGTTATCCAAAAAGATCACCACAGCACTATTCATTCGAGATGCTGACATAATACTGTCGTGTCCAACAATCTGTCCGACCGCTAAACTGCAGTCTTCAACTGAGCAATTCATTACCGGCGCGATCTTGATTCCATGCCGGCGAGAAAGCCGATCATAACTCACGCGCTCTGAAGACGCCATCGTCAACCAGCGCGCGCTGGAAGACCGCGCTTCCTGAACACCTTACGCAAACTTAAGTTAAAATCTGGCAGACAGAAGCAAAAGTAGCTTAGAAAAAAAGGAAAAGAAACTCAATCTCACCGAAGAACTCTCACCCACACACTCTGCACACTCACGCTCGCACCGGAAATGACGAGAGAGAGAGAGAGAGAGAGAGAGAGAGAGAGAGAGTGAGCACAGTCTAGCCATCGAGACGGGCAGACACAGAAAGAGCTGGTTACCCAGAGAGAGAAGAGTGTGTGCTCACTGTCAGACAGGAGAGATCGAGACAGAGACACACTTCCTCCTGCACTGTCAGAAATACATGTGCCACAATCTTTTAATGTGGAAACGCAGACACAGCCGAGCTGAAATAAGACTGATATTTTTATACAGCTCATAAGAACACATCATATCAATGCATTATTATAGACTATGCCTGTTCATTTAGGCATTCACACTGTCTGTGCTTTTTCTCTCTCTCTCCCTGCATGTGTCCGCTGCAGCCGTAACACTTAGACCATTTCATATTTCTGTAGAGTTACAGTTTGCTCTTCGTCTGTGAAATATGATGCTCTGCTGCCATCAGACTTGTTCATGTATGTAAATTGGTCATCTGCTAACAAGCTTCTTTTATTTGAACGTGCTCACGGCTGGATTGGGTTGACTTACTGAGTTGATAACCAGCTTCATGTTACTGCTTATCCTGACCGCAATTGTTAGGTTTAGTTAAGCCAGATAACAAAAACATCCTGGGTATGTTGAACTCGCTTCGCGATACAGGCCCTAGGTGTTGCCATCATCATAAACAGACATTTCTTCACATGACGCATTGGAGTAAAAGGGCATCTCATTTATCTAATGCATATATATCAATCTTTATGTATTTCCTTGTTTCTTCTCTCCTCGCATGTTTTCCTTGCTTCTCGTTTTATGCAGCCATTCAGGAAAACATGCAAATGAGTGAATAAATGATGCAATTAGACAATTGTGAGTTAAATGATGCAATTAGACAATTGTGTTAATTGGTAATGCAGCCCATGAATACATTTGGTTATCACATGTAATTTCATATCTAATTATCTATTTTAATTTCAAAACTCAGAATTGAGAGACTATGGCAAAAAGTTGTAAATGGCAGTGACCAATGTGTTTTACCACGCTCTTCACACACTGGAAAATGAAGGCTATCTGGACCTCAGTAGAACCACACACATTTTTGCATGTCATTATGTGTTCTTATCTCGTCTGCAAAACAATCTGGACAACTTTCGTGAGGGATGGGACAACCACCCAATCCGGACAGAGCGAAACCTGATGCCAAACCAGCTTTGGGATGTTGGCCAAATGTAAAATCCCATTGCAGATCCAGACAATGCAGAGGTACTTTTCCATGGCCATTTACATCAACACGGTGCAGTTTGTGGAATCACTCACTGAAATGGTTAATGGGTGGTGGCTGCCCAACATGTGAACCAACTGTAGAGAGACAGACTGATTCTGTTCTGTTTGTTTCTTTGTGTTAGACACACATTCACTCCACTCACACATACACTGCATACATTCTGAACTGACAGACACCTACAATTGTATAATTTACTTATTAAAATATCTAGTATTATTTTCAGACCTGTGTGGTTTCCCTCTTTTGTCACGTACTGTTGAGCCAGGTTATGACTAGAGTTAAAAATCTGTGAGAGCAGCATAAAGCAAATATAAATTTCTTTGTCATGATATGACTGAGGTAACTTGATTTAGAAGTGGACTGTGGCATCTCCCACTCGCTCTTTTTTTCTTTGCAGGTGTGTTTATGGATAGGGGTGCTCCGATCACGATCGGCCAATCGTTAATGCGTATTTCGTCAGTAAAGCCGGTTCTCTAATCAGCGGTTAATTCCATCAGGTGCGTGATTTCATATAGAGCAGCTGTTACTACACAGAGCCGTTGTTAATAGAGAAGATGCGCAAATCACGTTAATTTTCAGCGTTTATTGGCCCATCTTCTCAGTTAACAACGGCTCTGTGTAGTAACAGCTGCTCTATGTGAAATCACGCACCTGATGGCATTAACCGCTGATTAGAGAACCGGCTTTACTGACGAGATGCGCATTAATGATCGGCCGATCGTGATCGGAGCACCCCTATTTATGGATGTATTGCACATGGTCAACTGCGTATAGAGTAGTGTACAATGAAGTAAAATGTTCCTGTCAGTGTTTCATTATTAGGGCCCGAGCACCGATGGTGTGAGGACCCTCTTGGAATTGCTCCGTTTATTATTATTAGGGCCCGAGCACCGAGGTGCGAGGACCCTCTTGTATCTGCTTTGTTTATTATTAGGGCTCAAGCCTGGAGGGCGAGAGCCCTATTGTTTTCCTTAGGATTATTTTTTATTATTATTATTAGGGCTCAAGCCTGGAGGGCGAGAGCCCTATTGTTTTCCTTAAGATTATTTGTTATTATTAGGGCTCAAGCCTGGAGGGCGAGAGTCCTATTGTTTTCCTTAGGATTATTTGTTATTATTAGGGCGAGAGGCCTATTGTTTTCCTTAGGATTATTTTTAGGGCTCAAGCCCGAAGGGGCGAAGAGCCCTATTGTTCCCCTAAGGATTATTATTTTTCTTATTATTATTATTATTTTTTTTTTTATTTTTTATTAAACCTTCCGGGGGTTTTTGGGGGCCTTAACATGCTCAAAAACTCTTGAAAATTGGCACACACATTGGAATCTGCGGCCATCAGGAAGCCACAGAGACTGGGACCCGGGCGTGGCACAGGGGCTCTACAGCGCCCCCTGGAACACAGTCAGAAATCTTGAACCATAGCTCACACACACTTGCATATATTTATATGAAACTCAGTACACTTGTAGATCTCATTGAGCTGAACAACTTTCGCGCTCTATGTCAAAGGCTCCGCCCAACAGGAAGTCAGCTATTCATGGCTGTTTAAAAAAAGCATGTTCTGGAATTTGATATACTTGTCATAGGTTTTTTACATGATTGCCACCAAACTCGGTGAACATGATCTCAAGACATTGGGGATGAAAAATTGCGAGGGGATTTTTTATATCTCGAACGGTTTGCCCGTGGCGAGGCGTTGAAATTAGGGCAAAAAGTGAGAAACAGGAAATGCCTAATAACATCCACATACATTGCCTGAGTTTGATCAAACTTCATCGGTTTGTTCGATGTATGATACCGATCGTATATATGTGATTATTAAGAGTCAACGTTATAGCGCCACCAACTGGCAGCAGGAAGTGAGTCATTTTCAAAATGCTTTGAATTCAGCATCTTATTTTTACTCGATTTGCTTCAAACTTCATCAGAATAATGACAAAATATGGCCGATGTAAATCTGTTGTGGGGATATTGATATCTTATATATTGTTGCCATGGCAACGTGTCAAACTTGAATATTCTGTTATGGTGATTTTGAGGCAGATAACAACCTCAGATTTACATGAAACTCAAAACACATATCAGTATTCTTGATAGCTAGACAATGGAAAAAGCTTTTAAAAGGGCGTGGAAGAGGCACTCTATAGCGCCACCTTTTGTCAAAAGTGGGGGGGTTAGTTTTAGCTACAGACACCAAACTCGGTACAAAAATTGTTCTTATCAACACGGACAACTTTCTAATTCACAGTCATCAGCTACGATCAACAGGAAGTCAGCTATTTTGATTTGAATGTGGATTTTTTTTTTACATTTAGCTGTGAATTAATGCATACTGCTCAGAGGAGAGTAACACTATACACACCAAACTTTGTCTACATGATGCCAAAACATTTTAAACAACTTAAATTGCCAATGGATTTTGGATAGCTTGAACGGTTTTGTCATGGTGATTTTTTTAAATGACAATAAAAATGGAATTATTAATTGTCCTGCATTTTTAAATTCCAAACACTTCAAAACCTTTTTTCATACAGAAAAAAAGTCATTCTGAGTAAATATGGATAGTTTCACGACTTTACAACACTGTATGGATAACAGAAAATTAAAAAACTGTCAGACATCTCATCTCACTCTGTCCCTCTGTTTGAGTATATGTGCTTCAGACTTCCATTGTCTGAGAGAAATAGCGCCCCAACAGGTGCAATTACCGGACTTTTACTTTCACTTTTAAATCGGTTAAAAATACAAATACATACTTAGATTTAATTCACACTGACAAGCTAAACCAACATATCTGATTATTACCGGTTCAGGGCTCATGGATAAATAATTTCTGGCCAGAGATACGTGAGAAATAGGAGAGATGAATCACCGCTCTGATCACGAGCGTCTGGAGTAAAGAGCTCAGAAAAAACGAATTTATTCCTGTTTTAAAGCTTTTAAAAATAAATTATTACAGCGATATCACACAATCAACCAATTAGAACACACCAAGAGCTAAATTAAGATGTTTTTGAACTGTTTGTGTGAAAATTAAATATTTGTGGCTGCCTATCTGAAATCACCGCTCCGATCAGCGCTTACAGTGTCGAGCTCAAAACAAACAAATTTATTCTTGTTTAAGAGCTTTTTTAAATAAAATATTACCACAAATGCACACAATAAACCCATTGTAACACTGCAAGAGCTAAATGCAGGTGTTTGTGACTCGTTTAAGTGTGAAAGACTATTTGACACCGCCACTGGCAGAATAACATGTATCTCTCGAGCTGCAGGATTCTGCCTTTCGTCGTACGAACGAACACATAACGGACAAGATTATTTCAAAATAGCTTGGCGAATATGAACGAAAACAGCCAATTGAACATAAACTGTTGAGAAATAAATCTGAAGTGGATCTACTGGATTTGAATATTAAGTGACCGCATATACCAGCTGCTTCTGTCTTCAATTTGAATCTATAAAAAAATGAAACTCATTCATCTTGGCTGCTTTTTTAATGTGTGTACGTATGTATTTATTATTTTGCTCTAACAAGAATTAATCTATATTTAATTAAATCAATTACATTTTATTTTACATTTTATTTGTCCATTTCTGCATCTAAACGCCTAAAAACATAAAACATGATCTATTATACTATTGTTAGCAATTTCTTTATCGTCCAATTTTTCTGGTGTACACACTTTTATTTTCATAATAAACTTGTTTGTTAGATTATACACAGTTACAGTGGTCTATAATAAATATTGACAGGTTTTATTCAAGCTGTTTAGAATGATTGCAGTAGGCTAATTTTTTTAAATGTAAATCCAAAAAAAAAAAAAAAAAAAAAAAAAAATTAATAAAAAACATTGGAAAACAATAACTGTTGTACTTTTTTTATACATTTTGTATAATTTCATAGTTTATGCATTATAGTTATAAAAACAAATAAATGTAGCCACTCACATAGAAATAGGCCTTATCCTTTTCTGACAGTTTTAGGGATTTTTAAAAATCCTAAAAAACCTTATTTGTGCTGCAAATAATAATTTCAAACTCAAAAAGTAAATAGTCAGTTCATGCTTTATAAAGCCTTGTCCCAATATTAATAGTCAGTAGTAAGCAGTTTATAAATACAGCTATAAATAGCTTGTTTTTGGTTTATAAGCACATTTGTTAAAAAGGAGAGTAAAGGGTCAGTTATCTTCCTATGAAAAATAAAAAAATAAAAATAAACAAACAACAACACTGATTGATACAGAACTCAGAAATTCTATTGTGGATTTATGATAAAATCAGCCTGTAAATGATTTCATACTCCTCCAAGAAGACACAAGTAGTTCACACCAAACTTTTTTAGCATGAAGCTAATATACTGAAGATGTTAAATTGCGAATGGGTTTAGGATACCTTAAATGGTGTGGCCATAGCGATTTATTAAAGTAACATAAAAAAATACAATAGTTATTTTACTATATCTTTAAAATTTTTCATTCCAACTCTTCATAATTTTTTATATACGTAGAAGTCATCATTTGAAGGAAGCACAGTAAGTTTCATAGCTTTATCATTTTCAAGAGCCAGCATAAAATTAAAACTATCATAACTTATAAATCAAGCTTGCAATTCTTAGTACCAATAATGGCCACCAGATGGAGCTATAGGATTACTTTTAAATAATTATTGTAGAAACGAGTATGATTTAAATCATTTATAGAAATCTTTCAAAGAAAAATAATATGAATTTTATGTATTTTACTGATAAAATGACCCTCACTTAATTAGAATAACAAGCTGAAGTATTGTGAAGTGTATATTAAGAATAACTCTTTATAAGACAGATACGTTTTGAGTGACTCTTGAAGGTTCAGCACCACATCCTCTTTTACCACTGTTTAACCCCTTTAAGTGCGATCATCGCCGACGGCCCCAGTTTATTATTGTTTCACTTTCACAGCACATTAAACATCACGGTCTTACTTCATCTGGACAAACTGTGCATCAATTGAAAGTTTAAAGACTCTAGTTTCGATATTTGACCAATATTTTGATAAAACATTGTTGCAGTGACAGATATTTAGTGATTTATGTCAGAAGTGCAAAATAATAAATCCGTATTATGCCACATTTTGAATAGAAATTAATCACTAACTAATATTCAGTCAGGTCAGCAGCGGTTTATTTGTGTTCACATAGACTCACTGAACAGCGTCAATAAGGATTTATAGACAAAAGATGCATATCTGCGGAGATATATGGATATTTTTACTGATGTTTACTTCATATTTCTTCAGACAGAATCGTCATTTCTATTCATTTTCCACGGATTTACGCGATCTGATGATAAACAGTCTCTCCCAGCGATCTGTGTGTGCGCAGTGGTGTCAGCTCGTGCGGTGTGTGACTCAGACTCTGGTTGGGCCTTCCCAAAAGTCAATCTGAGAGTGTAATATCTGGACACCGCCACATCGTGTCACATGCTTCCTGCACACTTCCTGGTAGTTATCTGGCCAAAACAACACTGAAACACCTCTGTACACACGAAATATCCAAATAATAAACCCGCGATTACGATAGTAAAGCTTGGTATGAGAATTTCTTGAGATCTGGGGCGTTTTAATAAAAAAAATCGAAAATGTACATGGGAAATGCTAACTTGTGCAGCGATGAAAAAGGCTACAAATAACATATTTTTACAACAGTAAACGACCAAATTCCATCCCTGATCGCTAAAGGAAGTTATTATAAACACTCGATCGGGGTTTAAAGTGAGTTTTGAGTAAAAGTGTGTTAATAATTTCATAAATTGTCTGCTGTAGCTAGATGCTAACGTTAGCTACAATGCTACTAATAGCAGGTGCTTTTCTTCTTCATAATGCATTTTTGTCTCAATAATTCAGGTAAGGTCGTAAGAAAATGTTTTGTTGTATTTTTATAGTAAGACTTTTGATAAATAAGGGCTAAATGCAAAGAGAGACTGAAGTGAGATCGCTGCTTTGTTGCTTTGTAAAGCCTGAAAAACCACAATCAAGGCTAATAAAGGTGGAATAAAAACAAAAGAATAATGATAAAAGAATAATGCGGATAATGTGTCGTACCTGGCGGAGGTGTGAAAGACTCGTTTGGTGAGAACAATACAATCATGAAACGGGCAGTTTTCACAGCCAAACACACATATAAAACACACATCAGTGTTTACATGTGAGATCTTACAGAGATGACAAGGGCCATAAATCAATCTGATTAGCCTTCTCTAAAAACACACATGACATGGCCTTAGAAAATATTTCATAAAATTCACAGTTTTACAGATTCGATTATGACATTTTTTATGAAGTTTTTGGAAGACTTGTGGCCTTAGCTACACTGTGTTTTCAAACTCATTTCCTACATCAACAATTTTTTAAATACATTTAAAACATATGTTTTTAATATTTTTATTTTTGTTTTTATGTTTGAGCTTATATATCTCTATTATCATAACAGTCTGAGTGATTCTGATTCCTGAACAGTAAACTTTAAAGTGTCAGCTTTGTTAACAAAGGTTGATTATGTATCTAGTCAGAAAGAATCATGAGCAGAAACTTTTTTATTTTGGGTATGTCATTTCTGTCTCCATGCCAAAAAAGGGGGGTTACTAGTAAGGGGTTAAAGAATTAATCTTACAGAACAGGTGCGAATGAATTTTGGATAGCTTGAATGGTTTTGTCGTGGTGATTTTTTGAAATAACAGTAAAAAAGTAACCAGTAAATGTCTTTTATTTTTTTAAAGTGCAGCTTCTAAACACTTAAAAAAAAATTTACACATAGAAGACAAGTCATTCTGAGGAAATATGCATAGTTTCATGACTATACAACACTATATGGATGATAGAAAATTAAAAAAACTATCATACATCTGATGTCACTCTGTCCCTCTGTCACTGTGGGTAGTGTGTGTGTGTGTGTGTGTGTGTGTTAAGTGAATTAGGTGTGAAACTATCAGGGAGCATTTAGTCTCCAGCGCCAACATTTTACAGAACTGCCACTTTCCTGGAGTCTCAGAATTACTCTGTGTCAGGTTCTGAGAGATCTAAGATTCCAAAAAATGATTTAATTAGAATACCATGAAGTATTGTGAAATACTATATATTAAGACTTTATATATAGGCTTTATGAACAGATTAGAGTGACTCGTGAAGGACCAGCACCACCTCCTCTTGTCCGATGGTTTGAGGAGTATATCTTCCAGAATCCGGGATTAAGATTTAGGAGCTCTTTTTTATTCCACCTCCTTTCCTGAAAGTCTGTCTTGCAGAATTGACTAAAAATTTATTTTCACATTAATTCCTAATATTTTGCAATTCTTTTGTCAGTTCTTCTTGACCTGTTTTTCTCTTCCAGCTTTCCTGGACTATTGTATAGCACTCATAAATGATTAAATAAAAAATAATGGTAGTTATTAAGATTGATATGGTTTGGAATTGGTAAAATGTGCTTGGAAAAAAATCACAATAAAACAATGTTTTAATGTTTAAGTTTGGAATATTAACTGACATGAATGAATGCTATATAAATATTGTTCATGTTAACACAATGTTTATAAATGGAATATTATTGTAAAGTGTTACTAAAGTTCTATATATATATATATATATATATATATATATATATATATATATATATATATATATATAGATTGTTCTGTGTTAATGTGATTTTAAAGTCTAGATGATTCGGATTAGCCCTTTAACTGCCATATCCTTTAAAACCTCACTGCCAGAGGGATTTTGTGAATGCATGTGCCCGCTGGGCACAGTTTACCTGATGCCACCGGGGTGGCGATGGCATTGGTGGCTTGAGCCCGCCATCGCTGCTTGCAGCTTTAATTAGGGCTCAAGCCTGGAGGGCGAGAGCCCTATTGTTTTCCTTAGGATTATTAGGGCTCAAGCCCAAAGGGCGAGAGGCCTATTGTTTTCCTTAGGATTATTTTTTATTATTATTATTATTATTTTTTTCCAACGTCTCGGGGGCTTTTGGGGCCCTTAACGTGCTTAAAAAGTCTTGAAAATTGGCACACAGATTGGAACCTGCGGCCATTAGGGCCGGGCAGAGACTGATACACGGGGCGTGGCACAGGGGCTCTACAGCGCCCCCTGGAATATGGAGGGCCATATATCATACATTCTTGCTCGTAGACGTATGAAACTCGGTACACATATAAATCTCATCAATCCAAACAACTTTTGTATTGCATATCATAGGCTCCGCCCAACAGGAAGTTGGCTATTTAGGGTTTAGTATTCAAATTTTTCGTCAAAGTTGTGGGGGCTTTTGGGGTCCTTAACATACTCAAAAACTCTTGAAAATTCGCGCACACTTTGGAATCTGTGGCCTTTAGGAGCCTGCAGAGGCTGGGACCCGGGCGTGGCACAGGGGCTCTACGGCGCCCCCTGGAACACAGTCAGAAATGTTGATGTATAGCTCACACATACTTGCACATATTCATATGAAACTCAGTACACATATAGATCTCATCGTGCCGAACAACTTTCGTATTGCATGTCATAGGCTCCACCCAACAGGAAGTCAGCTATTTAGAGTTATGTAAAAAGCGCATGCTCTGGAATTTGAAATACTTGTCATAGGTTTTTTTCTCGATTGCCGCCAAACTCGGTCAACATGATCTCAAGACACTGGGGATGAAAAATTGCCAGGGGATTTTTGATATCTCGAACGGTTTGCTCGTGGCGAGGCGTTGAAATTATGGCAAGAAATTAGAAACAGGAAGTGTCTAATACCATCCACATACATTTCCTGATTTTAATCAAACTTCATCAGATTATTCGTTGTATAATGTCGATCGCATATATGTGACTATTAGGAGTCAAAGTTATAGCGCCACCAACTGTCAGAAGGAAGTGTGTCATTTTCAAAATGATTTGAATTCAGCATCTTATTATTACTCGATTTGCTTCAAACTTCATCAGAATAATATTAAAACACAGCCGATATAAATCTGCAAGGGGGATATTGATATCTAAAAAATTGTTGCCATGGCAACATGTCAAACTGGAATACTTCTCAGGTGATTTTGAGGCAAATAACATACTTAGAATTTCACAAAACTCTGAACACACATCAGTATTTCTGATAGGAACTTAAATTGTGAATGGATTTTGGATAGCTTGAATGGTTTTGCCGTGGTGATTTTTTAAATGACCTTAAAAAGGGAATCATTATTGTATTTTTAAATTGCAGCTTCCAAACACGTCAAATAATTTTTTCATACAGATGAAAAAGTCATTCTGAGGAAATATGCATAGTTTCACGACTTTACAACACTGTATGGATAACAGAAAATTAAAAAACTGTCAGACATCTCATCTCACGCTGTCCCTCTGTTTGAGTATATGTGCTTCAGACTTCCATTGTCTGAGAGAAATAGCGCCCCTACAGGTTCAATTCCCGAACTTTTACTTTCACTTTTAAATCGGTTAAAAATACAAACAAATACTTAGATTTAATTCACACTGACAAGCTAAACCAACATATCTGATTATTACCGGTTCAGGGCTCATGGATAAATTATTTCTGGCCAGAGATATGTGAGAAATAGGAGAGATTAATCACCGCTGTGATCACGAGCGTCTGGAGTAAAGAGCTCAGAGAAAACGAATTTATTCCTGTTTTAAAGCTTTTAAAAAATTATTACAGCGATATCACACAATCAACCAATTAGAACACACCAAGAGCTAAATTAAGATGTTTTTGAACTGTTTGTGTGAAAATGAAATATTTGTGGCTGCCTATCTGAAATCACCGCCTCCGATCAGCGCGTACAGTGTCCAGCTCAAAACAACGAATTTATTCTTGTTTAACCCCTTACTAGTAACCCCCCTTTTTTGGCATGGAGACCGAAATTACATACCCAAAATAAAAAGGTTTCTGCTCATGATTCTTTCTGACTAGATATATAATCAAACTTTGTTCACAAAGCTGACACTTTAAAGTTTACTGTTCAGGAATCAGAATCACTCAGACTGTTATGATAATAGAGATATATAAGCTCAAACATAAAAACAAAAATAAAAATATAAAAAACATATGTTTTAAATGTATTTAAAAAATTGTTGATGTAGGATATGAGTTTGAAAACACAGTGTAGCTAAGGCCACAAGTCTTCCAAACCTTCATAAAAAATTTCATAATCTAATCTGTAAAACGGTGAATTTTATGAAATATTTTCTAAGGCCATTTCATGTGTGTTTTTAGAGAAGGCTAATCAGATTGATTTATGGCCCTTGTCATCTCTGTGAGATCTCACATGTAAACTCTCCTGTGTATTTTGTGTTTGTTTGGCTGTGAAAACTGCCCGATTAATCCCTATCTGTTATTCCATTGTTCTCACCAAACGAGTCTTTCACACCTCCGCCAGGTATGACACATTATCCGCATTATTCTTTTATCATTATTCTTTTGTTTTTATTCCACCTTTATTAGCCTTGATTGTGGTTTTTCAGGCTTTACAAAGACACAAAGCAGCAATCTCACTTCAGTCTCTGTTTGCATTTAGCCCTTATTTATCAAAAGTCTTACTATAAAAATACAACAAAACATTTTCTTACGACCTTACCTGAATTATTGAGACAAAAATGCATTATGAAGAAGAAAAGCACCTGCTATTAGTAGCATTGGTGCTAACGTTAGCATCAAGCTACATCTGACAATTTATGAAATTATTAGTACACTTTTACTAAAAACTCACTTTAAACCCCGATCGAGTGTTTATAATAATTTCCTTTAGCGATCAGGGGTGGAATTTGGTCGTTTACTGTTGTCAAAATATGTTATTTGTAGCCTTTTTCATCGCTGCACAAGTTAGCATTTCCGATGTACATTTTCGATTTTTTTTATAAAAACGCCCCAGATCTCAAGAAATTCTCATACCAAGCTTTACTATCGTAATCGCGGGTTTATTGTTCGGATATTTTGTGTGTACAGAGGTTTTTCAGTGTTGTTTTGGCCAGATAACTACCAGGAAGTGTGCAGGAAGCATGTGACACGATGGGGCGGTGTCCAGATATTACACTCTCAGATTGACTTTTGGGAAGGCCCAACCAGAGTCTGAGTCACACACAGCACGAGCTGTCGGCACAGCAAACACATACACAGATCGCTGGGAGAGGCTGTTTATCATCTGATCGCGTAAATCCGTGGAAAATTAATAGAAATGACGATTCTGTCTGAAGAAATATGAAGTAAACATCAGTAAATATATCCATATATCTCCGCAGATATGCATCTTTGGTCTGTAAATCCTTATTGACGCTGTTCAGTGAGTCTATGTGAACACAAATAAACCGCTCTTGACGTGACTGAATATGACTGAGAGGTGAATTTCTATTCAAAATGTGGCATAATACGGATTTATTATTTTGCACTCCTGACATAAATCACTAAATATCTGTCACTGCAACAATGTTTTATCAAAATATTGGTCAAATATCGAAGCTAGAGTCTTTAAACTTTCAATTGATGCATAGTTTGTCCAGATGAAGTAAGACAGTGCTGTTTAATGTGCTGTGAAAGTGAAACAATAATAAACTGGGGCCGTCAGCGATGTTTGCACGCAAAGGGGTTAAGAGCTTTTTTAAATAAAATATTACCACAAATGCACACAATAAACCCATTGTAACACAACAAGAGCTAAATGCAGGTGTTTGTGACCTGTTTAAGTGTGCAAGACTATTTGAAAGCGCGACTGGCAGAATAACATATCTCTCGAGCTGCAGGATTCTGGCTTTCGTCGTACGAACGAACACATCACGGACAAGATTATTTCAAAACACATAATAGCTTGGCGACTATAAACGAAAACAGCCACGTGAACATAAACTGGATCTACTGGATTTGAATATTAAAGTGACCACATTTACCACTTGTTTCTGTCTTCAATTTTAATCTATATAAAAAAGGAAACTCATTCGACTTGGCTGCTTTTTTAATGTGTGCGTATTTATTTATTTATCTTTTTATACATTTTGTATAATTTCATAGTTTGTGTATTACAATTATAAAAACAAAAATAAAATTAGCCACTCACATAGAAATAGCTTAGGCCTTAACCTTTTTCTGACAGTTTTAGGGATTTTTAAAAATCCTAAAAAAACCTTATTTGTGCTGCAAATAATAATTTCAAACTCATTTGATACTGACCTATGACATCCTGTGACATTATATTTATTTTAATTTACATAATCTCATGGATGTAACAGTAAATCTGTTCAGCTCACAGATCAATACTAAGCTGTAATGCAAGCAGAACTTTCACAAATGCTTATGAGTCATTTAAGGATTTGATAACACTGTAAAATAATGTCTAATTTGTTAACATTAGCAAATTCATTGATAACACTTTATAATAACTGCACTCATTATTAAATAGTCAGTTCATGCTTTATAAAGCCTTGTCCCAATATCAATAGTCAGTAGTAAGCAGTTTATAAATACAGCTATAAATAGCTTGTCCTTGGTTTATAAGCACATTTATTAAAAATGAGAGTAAGTTATCTTCCTATGAAAAATAAAAGATAAAAATAAACAAACAACAACACAGATTGATACAGAACTCAGAAATTTTATTGTGGATTTATGATAAAGCCTGCAAATGAATTCATACTCCTACTCATACTACTCCATACTCCTTTTTCAACATTATGCCTATATACTGAGATGTTAAATTGTGAATGGGTTTAGGATAGCTTAAATGGTGTTGCCATAGAGATTTATTAAAGTAACATAAAAAAAAATACAATAGTTATTTTACTATATCTTTACAATTTTTCATTCTAAATCTTCATAATTTTTTATATAAGTAGAAGTCCTCATTTGAAGGAAGCACAGTAAGTTTCATAGCTTTATCACTTTCAAGAGCCAGCATAAAATTTAAACTATCATAACTTATAAACCAAGCTTGCAATTCTTAGTACCTATAATGGCCACCAGAGGGAGCTATAGGATTACTTTTAAATAATTATTGTAGAAACGAGTATGATTTAAATCATTTATAGAAATCTTTCAAAAAAAATGAATTGTATATATTTTACTGATAAAATGACCCTCACTTAATTAGAATAACAAGCTGAAGTATTTTGAACTGTATATTAAGAATAATTCTTTATAGGCTTTATGGACAGATAACGTTTTGAGTGACTCTTGAAGGTTCAGCACCACATCCTCTTTTACCACTGTTTAAAGAATTAATCTTACAGAATAGGTGTGAATGAATTTTGGATAGCTTGAATGGTTTTGCCGTGATGATTTTTTGAAATAATAGTGAAAAAGGAACCAGTAAATGTCTTTTTATTTTTTTAAAGTGCAGCTTCTAAACACTTTAAAAAAAAAATGTACACATAGAAGACCAGTCATTCTGAGGCATATTTCCTCAGAATGACTGGTCTCATGACCATAGTTTCATGACTATACAACACTGTATGGATGATAGAAAATTAAAAAAAACTATCATACATCTGATGTCACTCAGTCCCACTGTCACTGTGGGTAATGTGTGTGTGTGTGTGTGTGTGTGTTAAGTGAATTAGGTGTGAAACTATCAGGGTGCATTTAGTCTCCAGCGCCAACATTTTACAGAACTGCCACTTTCCTGGAGTCTCCAGAATTACTCGGTGTCAGGCTCTGAGAGACTTAAGATTCCAAAAAATGATTTAATTAGAATACCATGAAGTATTGTGAAATACTATATATTAAGTCTTTATATATAGGCTTTATGAACAGATTAGAGTGACTCGTGAAGGACCAGCACCACCTCCTCTTGTTCGATGGTTTGAGGAATATATCTTCCAGAATCCAGGATTAAGATTTAGGAGCTCATTTTTATTCCACCTCCTTTCCTGAAAAGTCTGTCTTGCAGAATTGACTAAAAATTAATCTTCACATTAATTACTAATTATTTTGCAATTATTTTTGTCAGTTCTTCTTGACCTGCTTTTTTCTTCTTCTTTTCTGACCTCATGACCCAGTCAGTATTTTTTGTACAATGGTCAAGTCTTAACTTATCCATTTCTGTATTGCATTTGTGTTTGATATTTCTCATGGGTATTTCATAATTTTCGACCTTACAGTTTGAGTTAAAAGTCTATTTTAGCGCATTTCATCTGTAAAAGAAAACATGCCTAATAATTCTGCACACATGAATATAAGGAGTTTTTCTCTTCCAGCTTTCCTGGACTATTGTATAGCACTCATAAATGATTAAATAAAAAATAATGGTAGTTATTAAGATTTATATGGTTAGGAATTGGTAAAATGTGCTTGGAAAAAAATCACAATAAAACAATGTTTTAATGTTTAAGTTTGGAATATTAACTGCCGTGAATGAATGCTATATAAATATTGTTCATGTTAACATAATGTTTATGAATGGAATCTTATTGTAAAGTGTTACTAAAGTAATACATATATATTGTTCTGTGAATGTGATTTTAAAGTCTAGATGATTCGGATTAACCCTTTAACTGCCATATCTTTTAAAACCTCACTGCCAGAGGGATATTGTGAATGCATGTGCCCGCTGGGCACAGTTTACCTGATGCCACCGGGGTGGCGATGGCACTGGTGGCTTGAGCCCGCCATCGCTGCTTGCAGCTATATTTAGGGCTCAAGCCCGAAGGGGCGAAGAGCCCTATTGTTCTTCTAAGGATTATTAGGGCTCAAGCCCGAAGGGGCGAAGAGCCCTATTGTTCCCCTAAGGATTATTCTTATTATTATTATTATTATTTTTTTTATTTTTTTTTAAACCTTCCGGGCATTTTTGGGGGCCTTAACATGCTCAAAAACTCTTGAAAATTGGCACACTCATTGGAATCTGCGGCCATCAGGACGCCACAGAGACTGGGACCCGGGCGTGGCACAGGGGCTCTACAGCGCCCCCTGGAACACCGTCAGAAATCTTGAACCATAGCTCACACACGCTTGCATGTATTTATATGAAACTCACTACACTTATAGATCTCATTGAGCTGAACAACTTTCGCGCTCTATGTCATAGGCTCCGCCCAACAGGAAGTCAGCTATTCAGGGCTGTTTAAAAAAAGCATGCTCTGGAATTTGAAATACTCCTCTGAGGTTTTCAACCCGTTCGCCACGAAACTCGGTGAACATGATCTCAAGACATTGAGGATGAAAAATTGCGAGGGGATTTTTGATATCTCGAACGGTTTGCTCGTGGCGAGGCTTTGAAATTATGGCGAGAAATGAGAAACAGGAAATGTCTAATAACATCCACATACATTTCCTGAATTTGATCAAGCTTCATTGGTTTGTTCGTTGTATGATACTGATCGTATATATGTGACTATTAAGAGTCAACGTTATAGCGCCACCAACTGGCAGCAGGAAGTGTGTCATTTTCCAAATGCTTTGAATTCAGCATCTTATTTTTACTCTATTTACTTAAAACTTCATCAGAATAATGACAAAACACGGCCGATGTAAATCTGTTGTGGGGATATTGATATCTGATATAGTGTTGCCATGGCAACGTGTCAAACTTGAATGTTCTGTTATGGTGAGTTTGAGGCAGACAACAAGCTCAGATTTACATGAAACTCAAAACACATATCAGTATTAGTGATAGCTAGACAATGGCAAAAGCTTTTAAAAGGGCGTGAAGGAGGCACTCTATAGCGCCACCTTTTGTCAAAAGTGGGGGGGTTAGTTTTAGCTACAGACACCAAACTTGGTACATAAATTGTTCTTCTCAAGACGGACAACTTTGTAATTCACAGTCATCAGCTACGACCAACAGGAAGTCGGCTATTTTGATTTGAATATTTAAATTGAGCTCTGATTTAATGCATACTCCTCACAGGAAATGTTCACTATACTCACCAAACTTTGTCTACATGTGGAAAAAACATTGAGGAACTTAAATTGTGAGCGGATTTTGGTTAGCTTGAACAGTTTTGTCGTGGTGATTTTTTTAAATGACAGTAAAAAGGGAATCATTAATTGTCTTGTATTTTTAAATTGCAGCTTCCAAACACTTAAAAAAAAATCATACAGAGATCAAATCATTCTGAGGACATATGCATAGTTTCATGACTTTACAACACTGTATGATTAAAAGAAAATTAAAGAACTGTCAGACATCTCAACTCACTCTGTCCCTCTGTTTGAGGAATGTATGTGTGCTGACTGAGAGTGTGTGTGTCTGTGAGTGGGGGATGGGCATGAGCTGAGTGGCAGACACAATGAGAGAGAGAAAGAGACTTAATCATCTCTTTAATCACCAGAAAAAAAATGTATTTTAAATTGTTATTTTTTGTTGCTTTTGCTAACATTGCTGTTTTCATTACAGCTTAAGAAATCTCTTAGGCCTTATCCTTTTCTGACAGTTTCAGGAATTAAAAACAAAATTCTAAAAATACTTATTTGTGCTGCAAATAATAATTTCAATCTCATTTGATACTGACCTATTCCATCCTGTGACATGACATTTATCTTAATTTACATAATCTCATGGATGTAACAGTAAAACTGTTCAGCTCACAGATGAAGACTAAGCTGTAATGCAAGCAGAACTTTCACAAATGCTTATAAGTCATTAAAGGATTTTATAACACTGTAAAATAATGTCTAATTTGTTAACATTAGTGAATGCATTGGTAACACTTTATAATAACTGCATTCATTAGTAAATAGTCAGTTCATGCTTTATAAAGTCTTGTCCCAACTTAAATAGTCATTAATAAGCAGCTTATAAATACAGCTATAAATAGCTTGATCTTGGTTTATAAGCACATTTATTAAAAAGGAGAGTAAAGGGTCAGTTATCTTCCTATGAAAAATAAAAAAATGAAAATAAACAAACAACAACACAGATTGATACAGAACTCAGAAATTTTATTGTGGATTTATGATAAAATCAGCCTGTAAATGAATCATACTCCTCCAAGAAGACACAAGTAGTTCACACCAAACTTTTTCAACATGATGCCAATATACTGAAGATGTTAAATTGCGAATGGGTTTAGGATACCTTAAATGGTGTGGCCATACCGATTTATTAAAGTAACATAAAAAAATACAATAGTTATTTTACTATTTTTAACATTCTTTATTCCAACTCTTCATAATTTTTTATATACGTAGAAGTCATCATTTGAAAGAAGCACAGTAAGTTTCATAGCTTTATCATTTTCAAGAGCCAGCTTAAAATTAAAACTATCATAACATATAAATCAAGCTTGCAATTCTTAGTACCAATAATGGCCACCAGATGGCGCTATATGATTACTTTTAAATAATTATTGTAGAAACAAGTATGATTTAAATCATTTATAGAAATCTTTCAAAGAAAAATAATATGTATTTTACTGATAAAATGACCCTCACTTAATTAGAATAATATGCTGAAGTATTGTGAAATACTGTGTATTAAGAATAATTCTTTATAGGCTTTATGGACAGATAAGTTTGGAGTGACTCTTGAAGGATCAGCATCATATCCTCTTTTACCACTGTTTAAAGAATTTATCTTCCAGAACAGGTGCGACTTAATTTTGGATAGCTTGGATGGTTTTGTCATGGTGATTTTTTGAAATAACAGTAAAAAAGGAACCAGTAAATGTCTTTTATTTTTTTAAGTGCAAGTTCTAAACAATTCAACAAAATGTACACATAGAAGACAAGTCATGCTGAGGAAATATGCATAGTTTCATGACTATACAACACTATATGGATGATAGCAAATTAAAAAACTACCATACATCTGATGTCACTCTGTCCCTCTGGGTAATGTGTATGTGTGTGTTTGTGTGTTAAGTGTGTGTGTGTTAAGTGTGTGTGCTGAGTTTGTGTGAATGTGTGGGAGAGGGGATGGGCTTGGTGTCAGAGAGAGAGAGAGAGGGAGGGAGACTTAATCATCTCTTTAATCACCAGCAGAAAAAAAAGCAATTTTGTGTTGTTGTTGTTTTTTCATCATTACAGCTTAAAAAATATCTTAGGCCTCAACATCAACTGTTGCTAGCCTACTCCCAAAATTAATAGTCATTAGTAAGCATTTTATAAATACAGCTATAATTAAATTGTTCATGGTTTATATGCACATTTATTTTGAGGAGATTAAAGGCTGTAATCTTCCTAAAAAAAATGTAAACAAATAAAAATAAAAAAATAAACAAACACAGAACTCAGAAACATTTATTTCAAGATGCAATAAAAGAAAACTGTACACTATATATATATATATATATATATATATATATATATATATATATATATATATATATATATATATATATATATATATACACACAATTGCATAAGTTTATATTTAATTTTTTCTATCAAGTGTACAGCTAATAATAATAATAATAATGCATTTTATTTAAGGCGCCTTTCAAACCACTCAAGGTCACCGTACAACAAGTAACAACAGTAACAATATTAAAACAAAAAATAACAGCAAATAACAATGTCAGTAAAAAACCACAATAATATTAGAATAGCACAACATATTGTGGAATACTATATTAAGACTTTATATATAGGCTTTATGAACAGATAGGTTTTGAGAGATTCTTGAAGTACTAGCATCACCTCCTCTTGTATGATGGTTTGAGGAATATATTTTCCAGATAGTACCGCCGCTCCCTATATGCAGAATACGCAGTCTTCGTAGGGCACCAACTCCCAGAGGGGCACCATCCCAGTAGCTCAAAAAAAATAAAACATGCGCCATTCTCCCATCCGCTCTCGCGACCGCTCTGACATTTGCGGATGAATGTTCGTAATTGATGGATGGACATCTATGCCCGGGTAAAAGACATCAGCAATCCGGCACAGAGAAAAGAAAAATAAAGTAAAAAACAAAACAAAAACAGGCATAACCGGATTAACCCTTTAACTGCCATATCCCTTAAAATTTGATTGCCAGAGGGTTACTGTAAATGCTTATGCCCGCTGGGCACAGTTTTCCCGATGCCACCGGGGTGGTGTTGCACTGACGGCTTGAGCCCGCCATCGCTGCTTGCAGCTATATTTCTTATTATTTTTTTTATTTTTTATTTAACCTTCCGGGGGTTTTTATGGGCCTTAACATGCTCAAAAACTCTTGAAAATTGGCACACACATTGGAATCTGCGGCCATCAGGACGCCGCAGAGGCTGGGACCCGGGCGTGGCACAGGGACTCTACAGCGCCCCCTGGAACACCTTCAGAAATCTTGAACCATAGCTCACACAGACTTGCATGTATTTATATGAAACTCGGTACACTTATAGATCTCATTGAGCCGAACAACTTTCACACTTTATGTCATAGGCTCCGCCCAACAGGAAGTCAGCTATTCAGAGCTGTTTAAAAAAAGCATGCTCTGGAATTTGAAATACTCCTCTGAGGTTTTCAACCCGTTCGCCACGAAACTCGGTGAACATGATCTCAAGACATTGGGGACGAAAAATTGCGAGGGGATTTTTGATATCTTGAACGGTTTGCCCGTAGCGAAGCGTGGAAATTATGGCGAGAAATGAGAAACAGGAAATGTCTAATAACATCCACATACATTTCCTGAATTTGATCAAACTTCATTGGTTTGTTCGTTGTATGATACCGATCGTATATATGTGACTATTAAGAGTCAACGTTATAGCGCCACCAACTGGCAGCAGGAAGTGAGTCATTTTCAAAATGTTTTGAATTCAGCATCTTATTTTTACTCGATTTACTTAAAACTTCATCAGAATAATGACAAAACACGGCCGATGTAAATCTGTTGTGGGGATATTGATATCTGATATGGCGTTGCCATGGCAACGTGTCAAACTTGAATGTTCTGTTATGATGAGTTTGAGGCAGACACCAACCTCAGATTTACATGAAACTAAAAACACATATCAGTATTAGTGATAGCTAGACAATGGGAAAAGCTTTTAAAAGGGCGTGAAGGAGGCATGCTATAGCGCCACCTTTTGTCAAAAGTGAGGGGTTTAGTTTTAGCTACAGACACCAAACTTGGTACATAAATTGTTCTTATCAAGACGGACAACTTTCTAATTCACAGTCATCAGCTACGACCAACAGGAAGTCGGCTATTTTTATTTGAATATTTAAATTGAGCTCTGATTTAATGCATTCTCCTCAGAGGAAATGTTCACTATACTCACCAAACTTTGTCTACATGTTGAAAAAACATTGAGGAACTTAAATTGCGAACGGATTTTGGTTAGCTTGAACCGTTTTGTCGTGGTGATTTTTTGAAATGACAGTAAAAAGGGAATCATTAATTGTCTTGTATTTTTAAATCGCAGCTTCCAAACACTTTAAAAAAAAATCATACAGAGATCAAATCATTCTGAGGACATATGCATAGTTTCATGACCTTACAACACTGTATGATTAAAAGAAAATTAAAAAAAAACTGTCAGACATCTCAACTCACTCTGTCCCTCTGTTTGAGCAATGTATGTGTGCTGACTGAGTGCATGTGTGTGTGTGAGTGTGTGTGTGAGTGGGGGATGGGCATGAGCTGAGTGGCAGACACAATGAGAGAGAGAGAGAGAGAGACTTAATCATCTCTTTAATCACCAGAAAAAAAATGTATTTTAAATTGTTATTTTTTGTTGCTGTTGCTAACATTGCTGTTTTCATTACAGCTTAAGAAATCTCTTAGGCCTTATCCTTTTCTGACAGTTTCAGGAATTAAAAACAAAATTCTAAAAATACTTATTTGTGCTGCAAATAATAATTTCAACTCATTTGATACTGACCTATTCCATTCTGTGACATGACATTTATCTTAATTTACATAATCTCATGGATGTAACAGTAAAACTGTTCAGTTCACAGATGAAGACTAAGCTTCTTTCACAAATGCTTATAAGTCATTAAAGGATTTAATAACACTGTAAAATAATGTCTAATTTGTTAACATTAGTAAATGCATTGGTAACACTTTATAATAACTGCACTCATTAGTGAATAGTCAGTTTATGCTTTATAAAGCCTTGTCCCAATATTAATAGTCAGTAGTAAGCAGTTTATAAATACAGCTATAAATAGCTTGTTCTTGGTTTATAAGCACATTTATTAAAAAGGAGAGTAATCTTTTCAGTTATCTTCCTATGAAAAATAAAAAAAATAAAAATAAACAAACAACAACACAGATTGATACAGAACTCAGAAATTTTATTGTGGATTTATGATAAAATCAGCATGTAAAAATGAATTCATACTCCTCCGAGAAGACATAAGTAGTTCACACCAAACTTTTTCAACATGATGCTAATATACTGAAGATGTTAAATTGCGAATGGGTTTAGGATACCTTAAATGGTGTGGCCATAGCGATTTATTAAAGTAACATAAAAAAATACAATAGTTATTTTACGATATCTTTAAAATTTTTCATTTCAACTCTTCATAATTTTTTATATATGTAGAAGTCATCATTTGAAGGAAGCAAAGTAAGTTTCATAGCTTTAACATTTTCAAGAGCCAGCATAAAATTAAAACTATCATAACTTATAAATCAAGCTTGCAATTCTTAGTACCAATAATGGCCACCAGATGGAGCTATAGGATTACTTTTAAATAATTATTGTAGAAACGAGTATGATTTAAATCATTTATAGAAATCTTTCAAAGAAAAATAATATGAATTTTATGTATTTAATTAGAATAACATGCTGAAGTATTGTGAACTGTATATTAAGAAATAATTCTTTATAGGCTTTATGGACAGATAAGTTTTGAGTGACTCTTGAAGGTTCAGCCCCACATCCTCTTTTACCACTGTTTAAAGAATTTATCTTACAGAACAGGTGCGAATGAATTTTGGATAGCTTGAATGGTTTTGTCGTGGTGATTTATTGAAATAACAGTAAAAAAGTAACCAGTAAATGTCTTTTTATTTTTTTAAAGTGCAGCTTCTAAACACTTCAAAAAAATGTACACATAGAAGACAAGTCATTCTGAGGAAATATGCATAGTTTCATGACTATACAACACTATATGGATGATAGAAAATTAAAAAACTATCAAACATCTGATGTAACTCTGTCCCTCTGTCACTGTGGGTAATGTGTGTGTGTGTGTGTGTAAGTGAATTAGGTGTGAAACTATCAGGGAGCATTTAGTCTCCAGCGCCAACATTTTACAGAACTGCCACTTTCCTGGAGTCTCAGAATTACAATGTGTCAGGTTCTGAGAGATCTAAGATTCCAAAAAATGATTTAATTAGAATACCATGAAGTATTGTGAAATACTATATATTAAGACTTTATATATAGGCTTTATGAACAGATTAGAGTGACTCGTGAAGGACCAGCACCACCTTCTCTTGTCCAATGGTTTGAGGAATATATCTTCCAGAATCCGGGATTAAGATTTAGGAGCTCTTTTTTATTCCACCCCCTTTCCTGAAAGTCTGTCTTGCAGAATTGACTAAAAATTAATCTTCACATTAATTCCTAA
The DNA here is from genome assembly GCA_024542945.1 of allo-octoploid hybrid of Carassius auratus x Cyprinus carpio. Classification (NCBI taxonomy): domain Eukaryota; kingdom Metazoa; phylum Chordata; class Actinopteri; order Cypriniformes; species allo-octoploid hybrid of Carassius auratus x Cyprinus carpio. Next base: position 98,207 of record JANHFF010002351.1, read on the forward strand.
TTATTTTGCAATTCTTTTTGTCAGTTCTTCTTGACCTGTTTTTTTCTTCTTCTTTTCTGACCTCATGACCCAGTCAGCATTTTTTGTACAATGGCCAAGTCTTAACTTATCAATTTCTGTATTGCATTTGTGTTTGATATTTCTCACAGGCTTTACAGAGTTAAAACTCTTTTTTTAGCGCATTTCATCTGTAAAAGAAAACATGCCTAATAATTCTGCACACATGAATATAAGGAGTTTTTCTCTTCCAGCTTTCCTGGACTATTGTATAGCACTCATAAATGATTAAATAAAAAATAATGGTAGTTACTAAGATTGATATGGTTTGGAATTGGTAAAATGTGCTTGGAAAAAAATCACAATAAAACAATGTTTTAATGTTTAAGTTTGGAATATTAACTGACATGAATGAATGCTATATAAATATTGTTCGTGTTAACATAATGTTTAGAAATGAAATATTATTGTAAAGTGTCACTAAAGTTATATATATTGTTCTGTGAATGTGATTTTAAAGTCTTGATGATTCGGATTAACCCTTTAACTGCCATATCCTTTAAAACCTCACTGCCAGAGGGATATTGTGAATGCATGTGCCCGCTGGGCACAGTTTACCTGATGCCACCGGGGTGGCGATGGCATTGGTGGCTTGAGCCCGCCATCGCTGCTTGCAGCTATATTTTATTATTATTATTATTATTTTTTTTTTTTTTTCCAACGTCTCGAAGCTTTTGGGGCCCTTAACGTGCTTAAAAAGTCTTGAAAATTGGCACACAGATTGGAACCTGCGGCCATTAGGGCCGGGCAGAGACTGATACACGGGCGTGGCACAGGGGCTCTACAGCGCCCCCTGGAATATGGAGGGCCATATATCATACATTCTTGCTCGTAGACGTATGGAACTCGGTACACATATAAATCTCATCAATCCAAACTATTTTGTATTGCATATCATAGGCTCCGCCCAACAGGAAGTTGGCTATTTAGGGTTTAGTATTCAAATTTTTCGTCAAAGTTGTGGGGGCTTTTGGGGTCCTTAACATACTCAAAAACTCTTGAAAATTTGCGCACACTTTGGAATCTGTGGCCTTTAGGAGCCTGCAGAGGCTGGGACCCGGGCGTGGCACAGGGGCTCTACGGCGCCCCCTGGAACACAGTCAGAAATGTTGATGTATAGCTCACACATACTTGCACATATTCATATGAAACTCAGTACACATATAGATCTCATAGTGCCGAACAACTTTCGTATTGCATGTCATAGGCTCCGCCCATCAGGAAGTCAGCTATTTAGAGTTATGTAAAAAGCGCATGCTCTGGAATTTGAAATACTTGTCATAGGTTTTTTACTCGATTGCCGCCAAACTCGGTCAACATGATCTCAAGACACTGGGGATGAAAAATTGCCAGGGGATTTTTGATATCTCGAACGGTTTGCTCGTGGCGAGGCGTTGAAATTATGGCGAGAAATGAGAAACAGGAAGTGTCTAATACCGTCCACATACATTTCCTGATTTTAATCAAACTTCATCAGATTATTCGTTGTATGATGTCGATCGCATATATGTGACTATTAGGAGTCAAAGTTATAGCGCCACCAACTGGCAGAAGGAAGTGTGTCATTTTCAAAATGATTTGAATTCAGCATCTTATTATTACTCGATTTGCTTCAAACTTCATCAGAATAATGTTAAAACACAGCCGATATAAATCTGCAAGGGGGATATTGATAACTAAAAAATTGTTGGCGTGGCAACATGTCAAACTGGAATACTTCTCAGGTGATTTTGAGGCAAATACCATACTTAGAATTTCACAAAACTCTGAACACACATCAGTATTTCTGATAGGAACTTAAATTGTGAATGGATTTTGGATAGCTTGAATGGTTTTGCCGTGGTGATTTTTTTAAATGACCTTACAAAGGGAATCATTATTGTATTTTTAAAATGCAGCTTCCAAACACGTCAAAGAATTTTTTCATACAGATGAAAAAGTCATTCTGAGGAAATATGCATAGTTTCAAGACTTTACAACACTGTATGGATAACAGAAAATTAAAAAACTCTCAGACATCTCATCTCACTTTGTCCCTCTGTTTGAGTATGTGTGCTTCAGACTTCCATTGTCTGAGAGAAATAGCGCCCCTACAGGTGCAATTACCGGACTTTTACTTTCACTTTTAAATCGGTTAAAAATACAAATAAATACTTAGATTTAATTCAAACTGACAAGCTAAACCAACATATCTGATTATTACCGGTTCAGGGCTCATGGATAAATTATTTCTGGCCAGAGATACGTGAGAAATAGGAGAGATGAATCACCGCTGTGATCACGAGAGTCTGGAGTAAAGAGCTCAGAAAAAACTAATTTATTCCTGTTTTATAGCTTTTAAAAAATTATTACAGCGATATCACACAATCAACCAATTAGAACACACCAAGAGCTAAATTCAGATGTTTTTGAACTGTTTGTGTGAAAATGAAATATTTGTGGCTGCCTATCTGAAATCACCGCCTCCGATCAGCGCGTACAGTGTCGAGCTCAAAACAAACGAATTTATTCTTGTTTAAGAGCTTTTTTAAATAAAATATTACCACAAATGCACACAATAAACCCATTGTAACACATCAAGAGGTAAATGCAGGTGTTTGTGACCCGTTTAAGTGCGCAAGACTATTTGAAAGCGAGACTGGCAGAATAACATTTCTCTCGAGCTGCAGGAAACGAAAACAGCCACGTGAACATAAACTGTTGAGAAATATATCTGAAGTGGATCTACTGGATTTTAATATTAAGTGACCGCATATACCAGCTGCTTCTGTCTTCAATTTTAATCTATATAAAAAATGAAATTCATTCATCTTGGCTGCTTTTTTAATGTGTGTACGTATTTATATATTTATTTATTATTTTGCTCTAACAAGAATTAATCTATATTTAATTAAATCAATTACATTTTATTTTACAATTGATTTGTCCATATCTGCATCTAAACGCCTAAAAACCTAAAACATGCTCTATTATACTATTGTTAGCAATTTCTTTATCGTCCAATTTATCTGGTGTACACACTTTTATTTTCATAATAAACTTGTTTGTTAGATTATACACAGTTACAGTGGTCTATAATAAATATTAACAGGTTTTATTCAAGCTGTTTAGAATGATTGCAGTAGGCTAATTTGTTTTTATGTAAATCCAAAAAAAAAAAAAAAAAAAAAAAAAAAAAACATTGGAAAACAATGACTGTTGTACTTTTTTATACATTTTGTATAATTTCATAGTTTATGCATTATAGTTATAAAACAAATAAATGTAGCCACTCACATAGAAATCTTAGGCCTTATCCTTTTCTGACAGTTTTAGGGATTTTTAAAAATCCTAAAAAACCTTATTTGTGCTGCAAATAATAATTTCAAACTCAAAAAGTAAATAGTCAGTTCATGCTTTATAAAGCCTTGTCCCAATATTAATAGTCAGTAGTAAGCAGTTTATAAATACAGCTATAAATAGCTTGTTTTTGGTTTATAAGCACATTTATTAAAAAGGAGAGTAAAGGATCAGTTATCTTCCTATGAAAAATAAAAGATAAAAATAAACAAACAACAACACAGATTGATACAGAACAGAAAAATAAATTTTATTGTGGATTTATGATAAAATCAGCCTGTAAATGAATTCATACTCCTCCTCATACTACTCCATACTCCTTTTTCAACATGATGCCAATATACTGAGATGTTAAATTGTGAATGGGTTAAGGATAGCTTAAATGGTGTTGCCATAGAGATTTATTAATGTGACATAAAAAAATACAATAGTTATTTTACTATATCTTTAAAATTTTTCATTCTAACTCTTCATAATTTTTTATATAAGTAGAAGTCCTCATTTGAAGGAAGCACAGTAAGTTTCATAGCTTTATCACTTTCAAGAGCCAGCATAAAATTAAAACTATCATAACTTATAAATCAAGCTTGCAATTCTTAGTACCAATAATGGTCACCAGAGGGAGCTATAGGATTACTTTTAAATAATTATTGTAGAAACGAGTATGATTTAAATAATTTATAGAAATCTTTCAAATAAAATAATATGTATTTTAGGAATTTTACTGATAAAATGACCCTCACTTAATTAGAATAACAAGCTGAAGTATTGTGAACTGTATATTAAGAATAATTCTTTATAGGCTTTATGGACAGATACGTTTTGAGTGACTCTTGAAGGATCAGCACCACATCCTCTTTTACCACTGTTTAAAGAACTAATCTTACAGAACAGGTGTGAATGAATTTTGGATAGCTTGAATGGTTTTGTCGTGGTGATTTTTTGAAATAATAGTAAAAAAGGAACCAGTAAATGTCTTTTTATTTTTTTTAAAGTGCAGCTTCTAAACACTTAAAAAAAATGTACACATAAAGACAAGTCATTCTGAGGCATATTTCCTCAGAATGACTGGTCTCATGACAATAGTTTCATGACTATACAACACTATATGGATGATAGAAAATAAAAAAACTATTATACATCTAATGTCACTCAGTCCCACTGTCACTGTGGGTAGTGTGTGTGTGTGTGTGTGTGTTTGTGTGTGTGTTAAGTGAATTAGGTGTGAAACTATCAGAGAGCATTTAGTCTCCAGCGCCAACATTTTACAGAACTGCCACTTTCCTGGAGTCTCCAGAATTACTCGGTGTCCGGCTCTGAGAGACTTAAGATCCCAAAAAATGATTTAATTAGAATACCATGAAGTATTGTGAAATACTATATATTAAGACTTTATATATAGGCTTTATGAACAGATTAGAGTGACTCGTGAAGGACCAGCACCACCTCCTCTTGTTCGATGGTTTGAGGAGTATATCTTCCAGAATCCAGGATTAAGATTTAAGAGCTCATTTTTATTCCACCTCCTTTCCTGAAAGTCTGTCTTGCAGAATTGACTAAAAATTAATCTTCATATTATTTCCTAATTATTTTGCAATTCTTTTTGTCAGTTCTTCTTGACCTGTTTTTCTCTTCCAGCTTTCCTGGACTATTGTATAGCACTCATAAATGATTAAATAAAAAATAATGGTAGTTATTAAGATTGATATGGTTTGGAATTGGTAAAAAATGCTTGGAAAAAAATCACAATAAAACAATGTTTTAATGTTTAAGTTTGGAATATTAACTGACGTGAATGAATGCTATATAAACATTGTTCATGTTAACATAATGTTTATGAATGGAATCTTATTGTAAAGTGTTACTAAAGTTATATATATATATATATATTGTTCTGTGAATGTGATTTTAAAGTCTAGATGATTCGGATTAACCCTTTAACTGCCATATCCTTTAAAACCTCACTGCCAGAGGGATATTGTGAATGCATGTGCCCGCTGGGCACAGTTTACCTGATGCCACCGGGGTGGTGATGGCACTGGTGGCTTGAGCCCGCCATCGCTGCTTGCAGCTATATTTATTATTATTATTTATTATTATTATTTTTCTTCAAGGTTTCGGGGGCTTTTGGGGCCCTTAACATGCTTAAAAAGTCTTGAAAATGGGCACACACATTGGAACCTGCGGCCATTAGGGCCAGGCAGAGACTGATACACGGGCGTGGCACAGGGGCTCTACAGCGCCCCCTGGAATATGGAGGGCCATATATCATACATAATTGCATGTAGACGTACGAAACTCGGTACACATATAGAACTCATCAATACAAACAACTTTCGTATTGCATATCATAGGCTCCGCCCAACAGGAAGTTGGCTATTTGGGGTTTATTATTCATATTTGTCGTCAAAGTTGTGGGGGCTTTTGGGGTCCTTAACATACTCAAAAACTCTTGAAAATTTGCACACACTTTGCAATCTGTGCCCTTTAGGAGCCAGCAGAGGCTGGGACCAGGGCGTGGCACAGGGGCTCTACGGCGCCCCCTGGAACACAGTCATAAATGTTGATGTATAGCTCACACATACTTGCACGTATTAATATGAAACTCAGTACACGTATAGATCTCATTGTGCCGAACAACTTGCGTATTGCATGTCATAGGCTCCACCCAACAGGAAGTCAGCTATTTAGAGTTATGTAAAAAGCGCATGCTCTGGAATTTGATATACTTGTCATAGGTATTTTACTTGATTACCACCAAACTCGGTCAACATGATCTCAAGACATTGGGGATGAAAAATTGCCAGGGGATTTTTGATATCTCAAACGGTTTGCTCGTGGCGAGGCGTTGAAATTATGGCTAGAATTGAGAAACAGGAAGTGTCTAATACCATCCACATACATTTCCTAATTTTAATCAAACTTCATCAGATTATTCATTGTATGATGTCGATCGCATATATGTGACTATTAGGAGTCAAAGTTATAGCGCCACCAACTGGCAGCAGGAAGTGTGTCATTTTCAAAATGCTTTGAATTCAGCATCTTATTTTTACTCGATTTGCTTCAAACTTCATCAGAATAATGTTAAAACACAGCCGATATAAATCTGCTGGGGGGATATTGATATCTAAAAATATTGTTGCCGTGGCAACATGTCAAACTGGAATACTTCTCAGGTGATTTTGAGGCATATAACATGCTTAGAATTTCATCAAACTCAGAACACATATCAGTATTAGTGACAGCTAGACACTGGCAAAAGTTCATAAGAGGGCGTGGAAGAGGCACTCTATAGCGCCACCTTTTGTCAAAAGTGGGGGGGTTAGTTTTAGCTACAGACACCAAACTCAGTACAAAAATTGTTCTTATCAAGACGGACAACTTTCTAATTCACAGTCATCAGCTACGACCAACAGGAAGTCGGCTATTTTGATTTGAATGTGGATTGTTTTTTACATTTAGCTGTGAATTAATGCATACTGCTCAGAGGAGAGTAACACTATACACACCAAACTTGGTCTACATGTTGAAAAAACATTGAGGAACTTAAATTGTGAATGGGTTTTGGATAGCTTGGATGGTTTTGTTGTGGTGATTTTTTTAAATGACAGTAAAAATGGAATTATTAATTTTCCTGCATTTTTAAATTCCAAACACTTCAAAACCTTTTTTCATACAGAAAAAAAAGTTATTCTGAGTAAATATGCATAGTTTCATGACTTTGCAACACTGTATGGATAACAGAAAATTAAAAAACTGTCAGACATCTAATCTCACTCTGTCCATCTGTTTGAGTATTATGTGCTGAGACTTACATTGTCTGAGAGAAAATGCGCCCCTACAGGTGCAATTCCTGAAAGGGAGATTCGACTGAAAGGGAGGAGACTCTCTTTTAGTTTCATTTTTAAATTGGTTAAAATACAAATAAATACTTAGATTTAATTCACACTGACAAGCTAAACCAACATATATGATTATTACAGGTCAGGGCTCATTAATAATTGATGTGTGGTCAGTGATACGTGAGAAACACGAGAGATGAATCACCGCTCTGAGCAGGAGCGTGTGGAATGATGAGCTCAGAAAAAACGAGTTTATTCTTGTTTTATAGCTTTTAAATTAAAATATTAAAGCGATATTACACAATTCACCAATTAGAACACACCAGGAGCTACATTCAGATGTTTTTGAACTGTTTGTGTGAAAATGAAATATTCGCGGCTGCCTATCTGAAATCACTGCCTCCGATCAGCGCGCACAGTGTCACAAGTTCAAAACAAACGAATTTATTCTTGTTTA